>JAGGAQ010005968.1:0-128412 GCA_017657225.1 Termitomyces sp. T69sscA | reverse complement strand
AAATGTATCTAATACATAAGATAGTCCATAGAAAATTAGGTCAAAATATTTGTTGAGTTTGCTTGTCCGCGACTGTACCGCGGTCCACGGTGCGAACAGCCGAGGACGGGGTTACTGACATGGATCAACACCGCCACATTTGAGTCAGACAGGTCACACGTCACGATTCATAATTTCGATTCAGAACCTCTTCTGTCTTTTCGAGCTTAACGTCCTTCTACCACTTCTCATCTTCATCTTCTTCAACGGTGTGCATTATGAGTGACGACTGGGACTCTAAGACTGTCATTGGGTTCAAGAAACAGACCGCTAAGGTCACAAAAACGGAATCACAGTTGAATGGTGAGTACTTTCCTCTTATTCAGATGACCTCTCTTTGTTTACCACAACTTCAGCCGTAAGATGAAGAAAATACATTTTTGATTCAGACTGACAACTTGCTCAGGCTCGTCGAAGTGGCGCAGTTGTTGCGACCGACAAGAAGCTCTCTGTCGGAAACAAAGCCAACCAAGGTACGTTGTGTCGTGGTCTCTTTCTTTATCATACTTCTCACTCTGAGCTGGAGGTACTGACCATCAGCGCATCGCCAAACTTGACCGTGAGAACGAGGTCGCGCCACCTGCCAAGATCGCGCCCAACGTTGGCCGTGTGAGTACGTCATTTTGGTGGTCTGTCTCCCACTCAAATGATACGTGTCCATAGGCCATCCAAGATGGTCGCATGGCTCTCAAGCTATCCCAGAAGGACCTCGCACAGAAAGTCAACGAGAAACCTTCCATCATTCAGGACTATGAGTCTGGAAAGGCAGTTCCGAATACTCAAATCCTTGGCAAACTTGAACGTACATTGGGTGTCAAATTGCGTGGTAAGTATTTAATCAGCTTGTGTCTGCTCATCTATATCATCGATCACGCAGGATCCGACATCGGGAAGAAGCTGGAGAAAAAGTCATCATGATTGCGTGATGTCTTTTTTCTCGCTGCTTCAACACTGCTTTGACTTTTCCTGCCTGTAATTAATTTTCTAATCAATAGATGTATTTTTGGAATACAAGCCCTCCACACCAATCCCTCCCCCTGCTTTTCGTCTACTGCTCGAGAAATAGAAGGACATCCTTGATAAGATATATGGATATTGAAAGACTCCTGGCGACAGGTTCCAGTGTCCTCAGGAAACATCGCCATCCTGTGAGCCCTGAATTGAATCAATGGGTTTATTTGAAGACGGTGGCCAGTATGAATAACTTACATATGTGATGTAGTCAGGGCTCTCGCAAGCTTTGTATTCCTTGAGCAATTCTTCACATGTTGCTCTGGCCATTAGAATTGAGCGGTGTCGACAAAATCAAGAGGATTTAGTACCTAGCGTCATTGAACTCTTC
This sequence comes from Termitomyces sp. T69sscA, assembly GCA_017657225.1. Taxonomy (NCBI): domain Eukaryota; kingdom Fungi; phylum Basidiomycota; class Agaricomycetes; order Agaricales; family Lyophyllaceae; genus Termitomyces; species Termitomyces sp. T69sscA. Next base: position 127,031 of record JAGGAQ010005968.1, on the reverse strand, counting down.
CAGCCCATTTTCGAACATTTTTTCCTTCTTGTATTGCTCTAGGAATGCATTGCGTTTCCGTAAACGGTCGAATTGGTCAAGCATGCGTTTAAATAACGAGGCAATACTCGTGTGGTTTGCGAGCATGAGGCCACTGACACGATGATTTGTCGTGATGTAGGGAGATTTTCGCGTCAATGCTACTTGAATAGACGCTGGTCCCCATGGTATGAAGTTCGCGAGTTGACGTTCACGAATTCGCAGAAGAGATTGATGTACCTGGGAATAATTCATTAGTCTGGTGGGACTACTTGTTGAAATAAAGAAGTAAAGATTCACGTCTGTAGGATCAACTTCGCCTTGTATTATATTGAGTATCGAGATATAACACGCTGTCTTGCTTGGCGTCGTAGAAACCATACGGTTTTTGGGCTGCAATAGACGCCGCATTACATCTAAAACCGTTGTTCTTCTAATTGGCTTTGCCTTTGAAACTAGAGTCAGTTAGAATTCACGGACACTGAAATATATGACCTTGTCTATTTGATCGCTTGTGAATGGAGTATATGAAGTCATGAGGAAATGACAACGAGGTGTGGGGATGAGAGACGCAATGATTCCAACCAAGTCATTGTTCATATACCCAGGGTATCGAAGTGTCTGGGTACTGGCAGCCATAACGGTTGCAACCTGGAGTTTTGGTAAAAACAACAAGGCTGAGCATAAAGAAGACTAGACTTGACACACTAATTGATTTGTTTGATCAAACGAAGGTGTCTGTTGGTGTAACCGATCTGCCGATATCCGTGCAAGTGCGCTATTGTCCAACACCACTACTGAGTCTGCATGGTTCACTAGGCGCTTCAATGTCAATAAGGAGTTGTACGGTTGTACTACGACGTCGCCTTCTTGTGAGTTTGGAAACACGCTATATGTTTGGATTAGCTTCTTGGGAAACTTATCATTCAACCGTTCCAAGATGAAGGACCCAAGGCCGGATCCCGTACCACCTGCTATTGAATGGGTGAGCATGAAGCCCTTTTGACCGCAAGTCAATAACTTCTGCAAGCCGACTGATCAAAAATTTTAATCAACAGTACCTCTAGGGAGTCACTGCCTTCTGCTTCACGGTCAATCATCTCCATGACTTCCTCATAAATTCTTTCTCCAGAAGCATATCCTTGTGCCCAGTTGTTACCAGCGCCCCCTCCGTCTTTTGAGACAAATATATTCTCCGGATTGTAGAGTCCTGCGTAGGGGGATGTAAGAATGTTATTGATGACCTGCATGTTCGTCAGCTTGAACCGTGGGTTATAATGCGTCAACTCACTCTTGGTTCTAGATCGACAAGAATAGCACGAGGGATATAGTGTTCATCGTCAGCCTGGTAGAAAAACACGTCCTTTCGGTCGCCTCCTTCTGTGGCCCACTCCTCTAATATACCTTCTTTGTTGATACCATGCTCGGCGCATAAACGTTGCCAGTAAACGGAACCCACTTTCGAATAATTAAATTGAAATTCACTCAAACGCGTTTCTTGGGAATAGGCGCACTTTGATTTCCACATTGGCCCAGCTGTACGGTTACAATTTCTCGAGGCATGGGAGCTTTGATCGAAGTGATCAATTGGACCGTGGTCACGCTCCACCTGTGAATGGCTGCTTATTAAGCATCAGAATTCGACGCGTCTCCGATACCGTAGCATACCATGGTCTGAGTCCATGATAGACAATCGATGAAAGAGATATAATAAATGATTTTTCAGATACTGCCATTTTGTCAAAGTTAGTCTAAAGCATTGACATGATTTTAAAAATACGTACCAGGCTACCCTCCTTGCCTTGTGCCCTTCAGGTCCAAGGTCTATTTTCTCATCTTCGACAAGCGCAGATTCTACTAGTACTGCTTGGTGTTCGTCATTCAATGTCAGCTTTTGTTTTACTGGTACTGGAATGAGTTTAGCTCACTGCGTGGTCAATCTTGATTTTCTCGTTTCATGATCTCTCGCTTGTCAAGATGGACGACTCATTTTCGTTATTTTTCTTCTTTTTCTCATGTATGCCAAGGAAATTCAGCTTCCCTTTAAGCTTCTCCACAATGACAGTCAGTCTTCCAATGTCTCTTCTTTATCAAGTGCAAGATTTTGCCCGTTCTCGCTGAGCTCTGATCTGCTGGCGGGGCATGTAAGCTAATTCATGATTCTTACAAGAATCGCAGTGACACGCAGAAAGTCTTAACCTCCGTCGGTTCCTAGCCATACTAAGGTTACCTTTCATATTAGTTTCCAGTGGGCACAAAAGACTAATCGCCTGCTGGTAATTATCATGACGTACAGAGGCTGTTTGTTGTATAGATATCCGAATTACAAGAGATTCACGAGAGTACAAACGAGTACCAGAGCAAATATCGACCTGTCAGAGATGAACACGCTTTGAATATCAGAGGACGTTTTCAGGCCGTTTGTAGAAGAGGTCATCGGGACTCCACAAATTCCAGAGCCTTTCAATAGTGAGGCTGGGACGAGAATCACGGGGACGCCACCTTTGGTATATTCGACATCAATCTTTCCGCCGGCTCCAATGGCCCATTGTTGACAGGTGAGGATACTTTGATCGACGACTTAGTTAAAGAACGAGGAAAGAAAATCAACTAACTTGATAGTAGGTGTGCTTGCCGCGTATGGAGTAGGAACCACAATATGAGTACCGTTTTGAGGCTACACACGTAGAAACCATCAGTAATTGTCAGTACGAAGACGTGATTGACTAGTGCAACATACGGGGGACCCAATGTTCGTGACTACAGAGATAATATCACCTTTCTTCACAGCCAGACCATATCGACTCGTAGTCAGTATTTCAGTCTTTTGTGACGCCCAGTCCGTTGTCCTTGCAAAGAAATTTCGAAGCTAGGCAACAACTCACCATCCAATGTATCTAAGAAACAGGAATGTTCACATGCCTTGTTCAATGAAGAGATGAGTTCGTAAGCTGCGGTCTTCTTATAGTTGGAAGTCCACAGAGGTTCGCGATTGTACTAAAATTATCTTGTCAGACAATAGCTGATAGAAAAAGGTCGATACCATCAAAGCCTCACAGGATCACTATTTCCACTGAAACCTTGTTCTTGTCCGTAGTATACGATTGGTATACCATCCGTCAGAAAAGTCAGAACCATTGCATTGCTAGTAGAGTTAGTTATGACATACTAACAAGATCGTCTGACATACTAGAGACTCTGAGGATCAACAGATTGATTGTGCCATCGAGGCAGATCTTGATTTTCGAGGAAATTACCAAGAAGCCCAACGTCCTAGCTTTCGAGTCAGATGATACTTATGTGATACAATTACACTCCTCCGTACGGCAAACTTCTGCTTCGATTCTTCCATGATCTGGACCAGCGCTGTTATATTGTTTGGACCGGGAATTGTAAATGCTTCGGTCAAGCCAGAGTAAAATGGATAATTCAGAACTGAATCGAGGGATTGAGGACCTTGATATTGCGCAACCGGCCTAAAGAAGTCAAATAGCTGACATAAGGAGATAGCAACCAATTTCTTACTCTACACCGCTGCCACCAAAAACTTCGCCCATGCAAAAAACGCCTGCCTTGGCACAGAACGTGGGCCAGAAGTCCATTTGCACGTGTCTGAGTTTTGTTCAGGAAATTTCTAAAACATGTAATATTAAACGAACTTGGCAGCTAGATCGTTCAATGAGACCCTGAAGATAGTGCCTAAGAATCGAGCACAGGTCCTTACCATCAATTCGAAGGCCATCGATACTATACTCCTCAATCAAATGCTGTATCCACTCCCCATATCGCTCAGTGACAGCGGTATTACGCGTGTCAAGATCCGGCAAAGCTACCTTTTCATCACCCAACCAGCAATCTTGCTCACTTGTAGTGTTTCCCCAAACAACGGGACAGTATGGATGATAATACGACTTAACTATTCATGAGCTCAAAATTAAAAGTACAAAAAAAGTGATGGTAACCAACCTTGTTGTTAAAAAAGTATTGCGAGTAATCCGGCGTGGTCGAGGTAGCCATGACATTGTTTACGACAACGTCGACCATCAGGTACCTATTTAAATCGTCAATGAAGACAACACGTCATACAAAGAGGGACGCACATGTTACGTCGATGCAGTTCTGCAGACAAGGATTTAAGGTCATCAGTAGTCCCGAATCGATCGTTGGTTTTGGATATATTTGCTATCCAATAACCATGATATGGATCTCCATAAGCCGTTCGGGGACCCTCGTAATTCTGATTGACTGGACTGATCCAAACTACAAGATTGAATAATTGTGGTAGGAAAAGTTTCACAGGATAAGATAGAAGACACACCTGCAGTGAATCCGGCATTCTGTATATAGTCTAAGTTGTTGCGAACACTATCTGGTTATTCAAGAACCAAGAGCAAGAGCATAAAGGGGTAGAACTAACGAATTCCAAGTTCCACCGCACCAAGTCTGCGCTCCAGGATCGCACGTGTCAGCAGCTGAGCCCTCTGGAAGAGCATATCGATCAGTTATTAACCTGTTGAAAGATTTTCATACCACACTTCACATGGCTAAGTCGAAGACGTACTGATATATTGATCGACCTCTCCACTGTTCCGCGGTAGCAGCCGATGCAATAAGAGACGAGTGCAGAATAAGTAGAGTCAAGGACAGAAACATGGGGACAGAAAAAACACAGTGGTCACGGAACGGCTTTTGAGAATAAGTTTAGATGGTCACGAAAGTGTATGGAGACAGGAGAGAAGCTCAGTTGAATGAAATTAAGAAGCTTAGCACTTATTTCGGAAACCGAGGTAAATCGGGAACGGTGACTGTCAAGAATTCAACATGTCAGTACGTAGTTTAGAATTTTTACACAACCTGAACCGATTTATTTGGATTTGCAATTTACGACGAGAATGATCGCTTTGTCAGGCCTTCAGGTGTGCAACATGTAGCAATGTAGCGTTATGGACTACGCGCCGCGGTCGAAGGTCACCTGAGCATAGTACAAGCAATGTTACGTGCTATACTTAGTAGCCACAAGTAGAGTTGAGAGAAGTTGGAACCCATTTACCGATAACGGATCATGATCAAGTGACGAGGTGACTGTGCTTGATCCGGAAAGCCGGTGCATATATATACTACTCACGTGCACGTACTACTCCAGGTTCCAGCGTCTAATTTCTAGTTGCAAGGCAATATTCTATATATGCCGAACGTTGTCTTGAATACCCAGTCACTCACAGCGTACGGTTGGATAGTCTGCATATGGCTACTTATCACACCCTTTCAGGTCGGTATGGTTGCATTATATGCGTGTTCCAGCTCTCAGTTAATCCTTTAGTATGGCTACCATATCTCAGCCCTCAATCAGATACAAGCTGTGTTGACTTGTAACAGCGAACATGATATGGCGCTTAACTCGACGCTCCCAATCTGTATCCCCATGTCTGAGCTCACCTTCTCTGTCATCACCGCAATCTTCACAATCGGAGGACTGGCAGGAAGTTTAATAGCGAATCTTGTAATGGACTGCTGGGGTCGCAAAGGTGCCACTATAATCAGTGCTCTGCTAACTTCTGTCGGTGCAGGCCTAATGGGCGTCAGTACCTCAGTTGGCATCCTGGGATTCGGCAGGTATGCTGTCAATATTAACAAAGGACAGTTCACAGTTGATAGGCTTACAGATTTGTGATCGGCCTTGGTTCCGGCGTTGGTATCTGCCTTGCTCCTATATTTTTGTCGGAAATCGCACCTTCTTCAATTAGTGGAAACGTCGGGGTCTTGACCCAGTTTGCGATCGTACTAGGTATCATGCTTACACAGGCAATGGGGCTACGTCTTGCAACGCCCACTGAGTGGCGTTACGTTCTATATTTCTCATGCGTACTATCTGCAGTTCAAGTGCTTCTCAGTTCTTTCGCCTCGGAGTCACCGGTCTGGCTCGGGAATAACGGACAGAAAGATAAGGAGAGGGAAGTGTACAATAAGCTTTGGCTTTCCGGGACAAACTCGACAGGCAGGTATCCATATCCAGTTGTAATTATCATGGTCTGCTTACCTTTGGTACAGGCATAATTCGTAGATTCGAAGACTCAGATTCCGACCCCTTACTTGACGAGCTTGAAGCACGGCGGGAAAGTGTACAAGTCGCGACAGTCACGATGCCCAAACTTTTTATGGCTCGTGAACTCAGAAAACCTCTTGCTATCGTTTGCTTGGCAATGGCTTCACAACAATTATCTGGTAAGTCTGTGGAGCAAGGTCTGCATAAATAATCAGGTTTACTTGTGCTCCAAACCAGGGATCAACGCAGGTCTGCTCCTAGCTTTAAGGAATGAACCGACATGGACTGATATATACGCGGTAGTGCTCTATTACAGTAATGCCATATTATCCAGAGCTCTTCCAGACGTTGGGCCGTATGTCTCCCTTGGTATCACTGTTGTCAATGTCCTCATGACGTTCCCTCCGATAATACTCATTGAAGTCGCCTCTTCACTTTTCCATTATTGTTCCACCTCACTGACTTGACATCTTGTAGCGTGTGGGTAGACGCCGTCTTTTGGGTGTTTCTACCATTGGTGCTCTGATCTCGCTTTTTGCCGTTGGCTTTGGTCTCAATACTAGCCGGGTGACTCTCTCCAGCATTGCAATCCTAACCTTCGTAATGTTTGTCTTTCTTTGTTTTCAGCGACGTCATGGGCGTTAAAACAAGCTATTGCAGGTCATTTGCTGTTGGTTTGGGACCGATTCCGTTTGTAATGATACCGGAGGTCTCTCCCGCACATGTATGCTAGTTTCATTACCAGACTTTGTCATTCTAAACGGCATATTCTAGGCTGTCTCATCCTTGTCAGCGGTGGCACTTTCGTTGAACTGTAAGCCTTGTCGATCTTGGATTTACGCAAGTTATAAGAAAACTACAGGGATCGTCAATTTTGCGGTTGGACTTGTCTTTCTACCGCTGCGGAAGCTGTTGTCTGGCGGAGATGCTGCCAAAGAGGGACGGGTATTCTACGTGTTTGGGACAGTGTTGTTTGTGTCGATGTTCACGTTGTCTCGACTTTACAATAGCCGGAGTTGAATATATTTAAGTCTCCGCTTGATTGTCTTGACGAGCTTTGGGCAGGCGTTGGTCGTGTTGGAGACACCTAAGCATTCTCCTTCTCCTCTCCTTTCCCCTTAAAAAGCATTCAAAACGGCGACAGGACCTGGAAGCGTTGCCAGACGCTCGGTGACCCCATCCAGGTTGTCCCATATGGACAACCCGACGTCCACGAATATCCACACCATTGTGAAGGCGCAGATAGTGTTTCTTCTTTCGACTCTTACAGAGGACAATTTCGAACGCAACCAAGTTGAAATACGTTCTGTATGTTCTCATCTCTGTATTCTATCATTTTTCTTCCGTTTTGAGTCCTTCTCATGCAGCTCTCTGAACAACATGGAATAGACACCTACCTACACTTCATCCGTCGTCTCATCGTACACTCCCAAAATCGACCAGCGTCGTCAGGACCGCCTGCCTCCTTTGACCCTTCCACGTCCCTGCCTTTCCGACTGTTGGTTCAAGAAACTCAGCGCCTCGCTCGTGACCCGTTTCTCGCAGACCGCTTTCGTGACGGTATTGACAAAGGGGAAGGGGATATCTTCAGGCAATTCGATCTGGCGCGATTCATGGATCGCATCAACCTTCGCCCTCTTGAAAAGCTTGTACTCGCATCATCTATCACTTCTTCCCCGACACGCAGGGAGTTGGCCCATCAAGCCGCGAACGTGATTCGCAATGAATTTGACAATGCTATTGTAGCCCTATGTCACAATCCCTCTTTCGACCACGCTGATCTGTCCCCGAACCAAATTGCAAAGTTCTTGTCAAATCTTCTCTCTGACACTTCTGCCGAATCTCCGGTTCTTGATACCTCTCAAGTAAAAACCCTAATCACCGCAGTTCAGACCAAGTATGGAAAGGATACTATAGCACCTATTCTCCATCGCATTCTTCCCAGTCTAAGGTAAATGCCACCTCTAGTCGCCATTTTGATCATCGACAAACCTTTGCACAGCCTCCTACCCAATACTTCTCTTGTCGACCTCCTCCTCCAGCTTGGGCCCGATATAACCAGCGATACAGATGTCGACAGATCGTTACTTGCGCGCTATGGTATTACTGATGCAAATCCACCGCGTGACGTCCAGGTGGTGGAGACAATGACTGTCCTCAGTCGGCAAGCCGTGGAGGGTAAGGCTTTGTGTGATGTAGGTGCCTTGGTCCGTGCTTTTAGCAGTTTCGTAAGTCCTCCTGTCCGGTCTTGAGTTGTCCTCCCTTATGCTTGATTTAGAACGTGTGCCTCAACTGGCCGAGTGTTATCAAGTCTTTCGATAAACCAGATCGCCACGGAGTTGACACAGCAACCTTGAAATTGTTGATCGCCATCCTTCTTAATTCACCTCGCGATGCGGAACCTCATGCTGTAACAGGTTTTTGGGAAGTCTGGAGTAATTCTCTATATCAGCTCCGATTACTCGATGCACTGCTCTCACTGCCTGCTGACACCTTCAATTTTGTGCAGCTGCCAGGACAGCGAATTGTTACGGTTGACGATGTTGCTATCGCGAGCCCTACTATCAAGTCGCTGGCCGCTAATGTTCAGGGCCACACATGGAATTCATTAGAACTGTTTGAGGTCCTTGTTCGATTGGTGGACTCAACGTCCATCGAGATCAAGAATTACGTCAGGGATATGCTTGACAAGGCCATTAAAATCAGTGCTGAACTGGTTCATATGGGTCTACTGCAAGTACCTGTGAGTCACTGTTACTGATTGTGATCTACTTTTTTACCGGCGTTTCAGGAACCCGTGTGGACCGAAACACGACTTGAATACTCGCGGAAACTTCTTTCCATGTTTCTTGCTGGGCATCCTAATCATCAGCTTGTATTCATGAGGATGTGGCAAATCAAGCCTTCCTGTCTCACTACTGCTTTTCGGGAATTCTACGAAGAGAATCCTCTCAACATTACGCGGATTTTGGATGTAGCACAGGATCTCAAAGTACGTTGATTGCCTTAATCCCACAATTTGCTTTTTGAATGTGACTTCAAATGCAGATACTTGAAGCGCTTCTCGAAGTCCGTCCGTTTGTATTTGCCCTTGATGTGGCTGCCCTAGCCTCTCGTCGAGAATATCTGAACCTCGATAAATGGCTCGCAGATAATGTAGCCAATCATGGCAGGGAATTCCTTCATTCCCTCATTCTTTTCTTGCAACAAAAAATGGAAAGCGAAAAGGTATCTAGAATATCAGATCCTGCGGTTGAGAGCCGTACCATGTCTCTCAGTCCCAATACAATAACTATCATTCTCCGTGTCCTTCGAAACAAGTCAGTACTCTGCTCCTTCTTAGCTATTTGACTAATCTTTTTGTTTCTATACGCAGCTCGACTTTGATGAATGAAGGCGACGTTGAATTTAGCCGTGAAGTCCGCGATGCCTGCCTCCAGATACATCCTCGACTCATGAGCCTCTTACCTGGCAATGACGTGGAACCCGGATTTACAGTCGTCAACTATTCTCCTGAGATAGAGGCCGAAGTCGATGGCATCTACAAGCAAATGTACGATGAGAATATCACCATCGATGAAGTCATAGGAATGCTTCGACGTTACAAGGAGTCTGTAAACACTCACGATCACGAAATATTCTCATGCATGCTCCACTTCCTCTTTGACGAGTACAAGTTCTTCCAGTCGTACTATCCTGCGCGGGAGCTTGCTATGACTGGCTATCTATTTGGCTCTCTCATACAAAATCAACTCCTCGAGAATATACCATTCGGTATCGCCATCCGATACATCCTTGATGCCCTCAATTGTCCCCCAGAAACCAATCTTTTCAAATTTGGCCTCCAGGCGCTTGGACAATTTGAATCAAGGCTTCCCGAGTGGCAACCAATGTGCGCTGCTCTGCTTGATATTCCTCAGCTTGCTGAGATGCGCCCGGACTTGATAGCCAATATCTCCAGGGCTCTGACTAATCCGAACAAGAATGGTCCCCGAGGTGATGGGCTCATGTCCCTTGCAGGACATACTTCTGCACCAGTGGTATTTTCAGCTATCCATCCCGATCCCGTTGATGGAGACGTTGAGACTCCGACCGAAGAGCAGTCTGATCGCATTCTTTTCATCGTCAATAACCTTGCTCCCAGCAACTTCGATGTCAAGGTATCGGAGATGAAGAATCAGTTGGACGATGTCCATGCTCAATGGTTCGCCAGCTACCTTGTTGACCAACGCATCAGTACGGAGCCTAACAATCATGGTCTTTACCTTCGATTCTTGGATTCACTTGACCGTCCGCAGTTGTTGGCCTTGGTGTTACAGGAGACCTTCATAAAAGCAGCTGCGATGTTAAATTCTGAGAGAGTTCTGCAGTCTGGTTCTGATCGTAACACGCTGAAGAATGTTGGTTCATGGCTTGGTACCATTACGTTGGCTCGTGATCGGCCCATACGGCACAACAATCTTTCCTTCAAAGACTTGCTTATTGAGGGTTATGAAAGTGGTCGTCTGATTGTGGCTATCCCTTTCGTCTGCAAAACCTTGGAACCATGCGTAAAATCTAAGGTGTTCAAACCTCCGAATCCCTGGTTGATGGCTGTGATCAGTCTCTTAGCAGAACTTTACCACTTTGCAGAACTGAAACTCAATCTCAAGTTTGAGATCGAAGTCTTGTGTAAAGCTCTCGACATTGATCTTGATACGGTCGAGGCGACTATTATCTTGAGGAATCGTCCCTTAACGGATTCTGGATTACCATTGCCAGAGTATGTTCTAGATATCAACACCATACCCATGGGAGGAGATCAGGTTATTCAAGGAGAGTCGCAGCTGCTTCCTCTTGGCCCGGCTAGCCCTTCAGATTCTCAGCGCGCTGTAGGAGCTCACATTGAAACAATTCTTTCAACCCTCCAACTCCATGTTTATATCAATCCTCAGCTGACTCCCCTCAACATCAACCATGCTTTTAAACGTGCAATTCAGATGGCAGTGGACCGTGCTGTCCGAGAGGTCAGTTATATAAATCTGTCTCGATACCCACTTTTAATACTTCATGCTTTATCAGATTATTTTGCCAGTTGTCGAACGTTCAGTGACCATTGCAGGCATTTCCACTCGAGAATTGGTCTCTAAGGACTTCGTCACGGAAGCAGATGAGGAGAAGCTGCGACATGCCGGTCATTTGATGGCAAAGAAACTTGCTGGGAGTCTGGCTCTGGTCACTTGCAAGGAGCCTTTGAAAAGTAATTTGGCCACTCATCTCCGTCAATTCTTGACGGAACATGGTTTTGCTGAGGTTTGTTTTGTTCATTCAAGTTGTATCGTTTGAATGACGTCGTTATCTTCCAGGCGGTTCATGAACCCGTAGTACAGATGATTGTTGCTGATAACTTGGACATTGCGTGTTTAGCAATCGAGAAGGCTGCCATGGAACGGGCAGTCTCTGATGTCGACGAGGGCTTTGCTGCATCCTATGATGCTAGGCGACGTCACCGCGAGGTCCGTTGATTTCTATGTCTTACAATCGAGGATGGCTGATCAGGATGAAAGCTTCGCAACGGCCAGCAATTCTGGGATCCTTCAGCACCTGCATTCACCTTCGGTGCTAGCCTTCCGGACCCATTACGCATTCGGCCCAGCGGGCTCCAGCCTCTTCAAGCTGGCGTCTACGAAGACTTCGGTAAGATACAAGTTACTTCATTGTGATTCAGCCTTTCAACATCTTCTAGCTACAGATTTAAAACGAAGGATCACAAGCAGACCCAGTTCGACAATGTCATTCGCGCCTCCAGCTTTATATCCTTCATCTCCGGTATCCGAAATCCCTGCATTCCATAGCCATGGTGAAGCGATGGAACGGTTCAATGTACTTTTTCCGCTTTGACAAAGAAGAACATTTCGCTCACCTCTTCACAAGGTCCTGGCGAGAGATTTAGAGGCCATCCTGATTCAATTACCCTTGCAATCTCATGAATCAGCTCTTCCTCCAAATCACGATATACGTCTAATTGCTAGTCGGATTCTGGCACTTGCTAATGAGGCGGGCGATCGTCAACGCACTCCTTTGATGATGTCTCAAAAGATAGTCCAACTCCTTTACAAGACCTCCTCACAGCTCGGTAGAGATGTATATGTGGCTCTCCTTAGCCGTTTGTGCCAACAGTTTGAAGACGTTGAAAGAGAGGCGATCACTTGGCTACTATATGCCGAGGATGAGGTGGGCGACTTACTTCTCGTGACGGCTTTCTTAACACTCTTTGCAGCGAAAGTACAACGTCAATGTGACTGTGACGTTATTGCGAAGCCGTCTGATTGATTTTGTTTCTCAGGATCAGCAATTGGCAAAGACCTTATTTGCTGATCCCCGTCCTAATTTACTCAACTTCACAGTCAACTTGATTCGTGAATGTCTATCTGCCAATCCGCCCATCGCTTCTCAAAACCAGTTTTCATTCTCTATTGAGATGCTTAATCAGCTTGCTCAGTCTGGAAGAGCCAACGAAGAGTCAGTTCCCTATAACATAAAATGTTACTTCTGATCCGCTCTTACACTGCATATAGGGTGAATCGACTTTTGGAAGATTTGCGTGGTGCTCGACGAATGTCGAACTCCACTACACCGGAACCTTCCTTGGCCGTGGGTCGTCAAACATCAGTCAAGCCAGAGACTGAACAACTCCGGGAAAAACTATCTATTTGGTTCCAGCAATGGGTCGCCATATACCAGCGATCTCACAGTCCAGAAAAGAATTTCGTTCCTTTTATCACACAATTGACGAAGCAAGGAATTCTGAAGATGGAGGACGTGTCATCATTCTTCTTCAGGGTATGCGCTGAATCTAGTGTCAACAACTATATGAAATGTGTTGCAAGTGGTGACTACGATTACGCGTTCCAAGCCTTGGACGCTATGTCTAGGCTCATCGTCTACATTATCAAGTATCACGGTGATGCTTCTGGTGTCAATAACGACCAAGCCAAGGTCCATTATCTGACGAAGATACTCTCGATTTTTGTCCTCGTCTTGGCCAATCTGCATGAGGAACAGGGACCTGCCTTCCAACAAAAGCCATTTTTCAGGTTCTTTTCAAGTCTTCTCAACGACCTGCACGGTATTGAGACACATCTTGGTCCTGTCTACTTTCACCTATTAATCTCTATCAGGTACGGTTTCTAAGCCGCCGAAGTTATGGTCCTTATTCTCATCCTTCTTTTCTGCAGCGACACGTTTAGTTCACTGCAACCCACTTACTTCCCTGGGTTTGCTTTTTCCTGGATGTGCTTAATTTCGCACAGGCTTTTCATGCCAAAACTTTTATTGTCTGAAAACCGGGAGGTATGGATTATTTTTTACCACAATTTTGTATGTACCTTCGCAGCTAACTTGACTTCGCCAGGGATGGTCGGCGTTTCACAAGCTGTTGCTGTCTCTTTTCAAATTTCTTAGCCCATTCCTAAGAGATTATGATGTCCAGCCAGCTGCCTCCGACCTCTATCGAGGTGCTTTAAGGCTGGTGTTGGTACTTCTTCATGATTTTCCCGAGTTTTTGAGCGGACACTACTTTTCTCTGTGTGACGTTGTCCCACCGAACTGCGTCCAGCTTCGAAACATTATTCTTAGTGCATTCCCTCCTTCGATCCTCCTTCCAGACCCGTACTTGCGCAATGTCAAGTTCGACTCCATTCCAGACATGGGGCCTGTTCCGCCTATCCTGTCAGATTTCTCGTCTGGACTTAGGGATGACCTGCGTAATTATTTGGACCAGTACCTTTTCAACCGCGGAACACCATCATTCCTATCATCCCTCATGGATCAGTTGAAGCTCCCTGGAGTTACTGGGGAATCAGTTGATACATATGACCTACCTCTCATCAACTCACTTGTCATGTTCATTGGCGTTTCGTCTGTCGCGCAAGCCAAGGCACGCAGCGGGTCACCTCTTTTCAATCCTACCGACCCTGGTGTAGTGGCATTAGAATATCTCGCTGCCAACCTTGATGCCGAAGGTAAGGCGCAAAGACTGTCGTCTTGAATGACACCTAACGTTTTCACAGGACAACACCATCTGCTCGTGTCAATTGGACTTCACCTGCGATATCCTAATGCGCACACTCATTGGTTCAGTTCCTTGGTTTTACACCTCTTTTTGGAGGTCAAGGATAATCGATTCCAGGAGATTGTTACTACTACCTTGTTAGAGCGCTTCATTGTACACCGCCCTCATCCTTGGGGAGCATTGGTGACTTTCATCGAACTGCTTCGTAATCCGAAGTACGACTTCTGGCAAAAAGACTTTGTCAAAGTTGCACCCGAGGTAACGGTGATTCTAGAGCGCGTAAGTTTTATGTTGCACTAGCAAGATTTACTTCCACTGAGCTGTGTTGATATAGGTGGCAAGGTCTATCCCCCCTCAATCGTAGAATATTCTGTTGTCATTATTTTTGCTATCTGTCCCGCATATCTTTTCTGTGTTCTATTGGGTTTCTTATTCCTACCATACTGTATTGTAACAACAGTTTCTTCGCCGACTTCAAGTACTGAAATGGTGTCAAAGGCCCATGTCTGACTGAGAATGCCTTCCTCTTGAGGTACGTAGTCGCCAAGAGTAATCGACTTCTCAGACAATCACCAAATCCATAATGACAAGGCATCATTCCAACTCCAGTCTTGACTCCACAGTCTGTACGACACACTTGATTAGTTCTGGGAGAACAACTAATACTCTGTACTCGCCCTGTGCCGCGTATACCACCTGCGCCTAATTGGTTTAAAAGCGAACTAGTAACCACCCAGCTGGGGCCAGTGACTCCTGTACGAATGGGAAATAATCTAGCTAATTGCTCGAGGGGTTTATGCTCGTTTGAGAGAATAAAAAGTACGAGCCCGTGAGGATCTTCGTGAACAGGATGAGGGTGAAGAAAGATGGACCCTATGAAGCCACAGTTTCAAGATCTCCGAGTGGAAAGCCCTGTCGAAACATACAAACCTGTGCCTGAATCGTTGAGAGCTTGGCCGTTCACTTCGAGAACGTCATCCTTGACTTCAAATGGCGTTCTTTTCTCGGCCAATAACACCTGAGGGAAAACGGATGATGGTTTACCGATGAATACTAGGTTTCCTGGCGGAAACTTTTTATTCTTGAGACATGTTTGGACATCCGACTCCAGCAAGATTCTCGAATCTATTCTGTGATATATCTGAAGGTCGTGGATTAGACGCAGGGCGACTGAAAAATCCCGTGAATTTTTGTCGCTTGATAATATGAATGTAATGGGTCCATTAGATGAAAGTATGCTCTGTAGCCTTGCCGGTGGATGGTTCTTGTGGAAGTCCTTGGCAATAACTGTCAGCGGCCCGGCTATGCATCACAGCAAAATGAATTGGACAAACAATAGTCCAAATTTCAGACCCAGCTCCACCAACACTGAATCGAATGATTCCAGATTGTTCCGAAGATATGGTTATGAAAGAAGCGCCAATCTGCAGAGATTTGCAAAAAGACAGACGACGATCTAATGAGAAGGAGTGCACGTTGGTGGTAATAATCTGTGCAGATCCAGCTTCGTCAATCTTTACGCGTAATCGCGCCAACCTAGCCGTAAAACAAGCATAATCAAAATCGGAACCATGTAAACCAACTGACCGCACCTTCCAGGAATACGAAGACTTTCGACTTTCCATCCATGTAAGGTACCGCTCGCTCGGGGATCTGATACTGTCAAAGTGAAATTCCTGGGTGACTTGGAATGAGTCTGAAGTTCCGTCGTGAGCAGAGTATCCACGAAGTCCCGGACTTGTTCGTTGTCAAACACTGAGGAGAACCAGTGATCCTCATTCGGGACTTCTCGAATACTAATCAATAGACCATTCAATCAGACGGAACTCGTGTTCAATGATATGAGACGCACGATACGTTCCGCGCGCCCAGAGTTTGGAGAACACTGATGTACTCCCTGGAATGCCATACTGGGACGTTTGTGTCATTACCACTGGAAGGAGACCGAATGAAGTTGTCTACTTTAACATGAAGTCGAGAGACCTACTAACCCGTGAACAGCTAACACAGGTATGTCAACCAAGTTGGACAAGTGAAGATCATTATCGTCTGGTGTCAGCGACGAATCGAGAATTGCACGCAAAGCTGGGTCAATATAGTGGGCCGATCTATGTGACACAATGGAAATAAATTACATAGCAATCCTGAAATTCATACCTTGACATGGTCCAAGGAACATAGGCTTCAGATTTGAGGTATGCAGCGGCTGGGATGACTGGAGAAAAAAATACTTGGTAAGGACAGCAGTCTGCTATGTATATTGTACCTCCAATCACTCGATCAGGGTATCTAGATGCAAGATACCATGCTCCTTGGCCGCCATTTGAATGTCCCATGAGTATGACTCGAGCGTTTGGATCAATCTCCCAGTGTTTCCATTCGATGTTTCCATGTAAGATTGCAGACAAGGAATCTATAGTGGCCCAGGCATCTCGAGCGCTCGGGCCACGCCAATCGAGCCCCTGGACAATCGACAGTTGTAAACAGGACGCGAACTTTGAAGATGCCGCCATGAACATACCCATGATGTACGCCCTGAAGGAAACACTAACCAACTTTGTCTATTGCGGGGGATAGAATTTATCCAAAAAGATGCATCAAAGATGTCGACACCCGCACCATCTATAGAATTCTTTAGTTTTCAAACCTTGAATCAAAGCATGAAGGTCGCAGAAACATACGGAGAGCCAATATTGGCGATGATTTTTTGCCGAAATTCTGAAGAACAGGTGGAACGACCAGAAAAGCGGTAGGCATCTCAAGGGCGTAGAAATATGTTGCTTTAATTGGTTGGTATAATTTCGGATTCCAAAGGCGTTGATGATGCACTGGGATGACTACAGTGATATTCTTATGTTTTCCATCATGCGAAATGGCATCAACTACAGCTTCGAAGCTGTCCAGATGAAATACGTCTGTTTGAGAAAGGCAAAACGGAACAATGCGTGTTTGAGTTGGTGCAATCACGGTATCACGTTTGATAGTCAGAATTACTGCCTGTAGTCGCAAATGGGTTTACAGCCAGTGATAAGAGAGAATCAGATGGGACCTTGGTGTTGCGTATCGAGGCACGCTTAACAGTCCACCATCCGGAAACACTCCTCAAGGTGATACCAAACGCATCACCAAAAGCTTTACCATCAACGAAGTCACAAACAACGTCGAGAGAGGGCTCGTGAACAAGAAGCTCATTTTTTGTTTCCAGTTCTATATTCAGGCGGATAATTTGGATGGGAATCTCCCCACCTTGAGCAAATGGATCACCAAACAATCTGATCTGGATGAAGTGAGCGTATCGTAAGTCACTGTTGAGATGACACCGACCTCATAGTCAGCGCTGACAAAGATTTGATATATCGTAGGCCTTTTGAGATTGGGTAATGTAGGAAGCTCAACTACTCGAGGCAGGGCCCGTTCCATGTCATAGATGTTTCCAGCATGCCATTCAGGTACTGTGAATCGCTGTTCGGCAAAAGGAAGGATAGTAAGAAATGAGCCGTGAATAAGGTTCACAAGAAGATGAGGAGCTTGGGTGTTTCCTAAAGACGAAGGTGGATATATTGTCAGGGTTGTGCGTAGAATTGCATGATGTTGTAGGGCAGCCCATCCTTCGGTTGCTCGCAGGGTTCTCCACCTACAGCACTAGATCAGGAGAATGAGATACCAGAAGAAGTATTGCGAGCCTTATCTGGGGGAACGATATATTCAAAGTCCCGTCAGGACCGGACTCGGCAGTCGTCCATGACACATTCCCTTGATCCGCATATGAAGAGGGCCAGGATTTGTGCCAGTCAATTGGTTCCGACACTGCACAAAGGACATTACATAGAATGCTGAATGCAGGAAACGGAAATTACAATCAAGAGGGAATGAAGGAGATAAATAATGCTGCTCCCGGGCATGAATCGGAAATGGCCCAAGAACCTATGTGGTGCTGAGCATGATGCATGCTACGGGGCTGGCCTAACGCGAAACATACATCCCATTTCTGGCCCAATCTGAACGTCCAGTCGTGTTCATCCATGACTGCCATGTCCGAACTACAAAGAGACATAAACATCTGAGAATGTTTGTCCAAAAAGTCGGATCCAAACACACGATTATCTGTTGAGGTTGTCTTCTACTCACGCGCACCATGTCGAGCAGACAAGGGGGAAAGCTGAAGCCTCTCAAGGTCACCAAACACGAGTGTCCATGGATTCAATGATCTGACGGAGGCTGGGTTACAGGCACCCAAGAAGGAAAAGACAGAAGAAACGGAAGAAGATGCTGCTTTCAAGGAAAGGAAAAAGGCTGAGGCTGCAGCTATGAAGGCTGCGAGAGACAAAGGTAGGTGTCTACTGCGTCTTACGTGCACGGATGACGCTCACGATGCCGCAGCGCTAAAGGGTGAGTCGAGCACGAGTGTGCGGCTGTAGTTACTGATGACCTGTTTGCAAGGTGGGCCGATGGGTGGCGGAGGAATCAAGAAGTGTGTACTACGGATGCTGTGATGTATGTATACTGAACTGTGCTCTAGGTCTGGAAAGAAGTAGAGAAGTAATAAGAGATATGATAGTTGGGTAGAATACTTGATTTGTCGGTGTTTGTGATGAAATTGTTGCAACGCACATGATGTCTGCAGACTCGCGAATCACACCTCCTCCTCTCCCCGCCCTCATCCAGCTCCCCATGTTGGGTCCTCTCCAGGGCATCCAGCAGCCCCACCACCACCAGCAGAATCCCCATCCCCAGCAGCAGCAGCAGCAGCAGCAGCCTGTCCAGCAGAATTCCATTCCCCCGCCCCCACCCCCGCCCCAGAATGGACAAGACTACACACTTTCGAGTGTACTTCATTTTCTACAGACAGAGTGGAGGCGCTATGAGCGCGACCGCAACGAGTGGGAAATCGAGCGCGCCGAGATGCGGGTCCGTCTAGCTTGTCTTTTTCGCCCAGAATAGCGCGTCGTAATATATGTCTTGTAGGCACGCATAGCGCTTCTCGAAGGCGAGCGAAGGTCCTTTGACAACATAAAAGTCGACCTAGTGCGTCGTATCAAAATGCTTGAGTACGCCTTGCGCATGGAACGGTGCGATGTCGTGCCTCATATCCGTCGGGAGAAGACCCTGACGTGTCTCCTTCATCAGTTCGAAACAACTCACCCAGTCGTCTCCACAAAATGTCCCGCCCTCGAAACTTGCCCTCATACAAAACCATGCTGCCTCCTCTCAGAAGGATGATGCCAAAAGTCACAAAGAAGATAGCGGTGGCAGCTCTCCCCGAAGCGAAGGTTTGCTTGGCATTGTTCCTCCGTTTCTAGTCTTATCAAGTCTGCATCCCTGTTCATTCAGACTCTCCTTTACCGGACAGCAGAATGACTAACGGAGCTCCTGCGGTCAGCTCTCTTGGACGGCCAAGCTCTTGGGGGGGCACAAACTGGCCGAATGGGCCTCCTGTTGGCCTTGGGAAACCTCCCCCAGGCAGGGACCCAAAAAGTAGGGCCCGAAGTCGTGACTACTTAAAACAGTGCGTCTATTTCTGCGTTCAACCCCACACGATATCAATTCTTCCTATGTAGATGCCTCCAAGAAGTCTCTTACCTAACATCACCTCAAGCGATGAATCCTTTACCCAACAGACCCTTGCTTGCCAATCCGTCTATACCATTATCATTACCCAACGTCCCTCCTTTCGAGGCCATGAATTACCACAGACCGCGGAAGGTCCTTACGGAAGCAGGAAAGGACTTCCCCATCTCAAATGGACATTCGATTATAGCTGGCCAATCCTCGAGTCAGAATCCCAGTGGCGGGGCTCTTCTCGAACGTGGCAGTCACATAACATCTGGGAACAGCATTCAACAGTCGCCGGGACCGGTTCTTCAGCCTAACCCTCTCCTACCTCCAACTTCAGTTGGTCAATCACAGGGAGAAAAAGAAAAGGAAGTTGAAATCGAAGGAAGGCAACTTACAGCAATTTTCCGCCCTGATGACGCTGGAGAGTGGAAGGAGAAACTTAGACTTTCTCATGAGGCTGCCCAAGCGCGATTTACGCAAGACAGCCAGACAGAAGATGAAGAAGACGGTAAGGAAGATGAGAGCGAAGTAGAAGATGATGAGAATAGCGTGGTTGGTGAAGGGGAGGATACCAAGGTTTGGAGAGCGAAGCGGACTCTCAGAAAGTTAGTCGTGTGATTGAAGTTGGCCCCGGAGTGGTACACTTATTCTGCTATCAGTCATCTGGATGCCGTACGAGCACTCGCCTTTCATCCCAACGAACTATGCCTAGCGACAGGGGGAGACGACTGCACTATCAAAGTCTGGCGAGTCGATGTTGCTGGTTTGGCTTCTTCTGTGTACGTCATCCCGTTTTCATAGCCTGAAATTACCGAACTTTTGATCACCAGTACAAGAGCTACTACAGAGGTTGAACCCCAGCTTACGCTTCGGGGACACTCTGCTGCAATAACACGGCTCATCCATGCACCAACGAAAGGCCTTCTATATTCAGCATCATTGGATTCTTCGATCCGCGTATGGGCTCTTCCAGCTCCGACGCATACAACATATGCGCACTATGACGAAACTCGAGCACGTGGGGAGCTCATAGGGCACACAGATGCTGTTTGGGACCTGGCGCTCGTTCGTGATGAGAGCACACTGATCAGCTGTGGTGCCGAGGGGACTGTCAAGGTGTGGGACGTTAGCGGGCCTTCAGGTGGTGGGTCACTGAAACTGACATGGGGCTGGGGTGGGCTAGAAACCGCCGATGAGCTTCGCCCAGAGGATTCGTCGGTTCCAGGAGCTACAGCCGTTGAAGCTCTCAAGGCGGACTTGAAAAAGGTCGCTGTTGCGTATCAAAATGCTGTCGTCAAAATCTTTGATATTGAGAGCGGCAGGGAGCTATCTCGACTGGAAAGCGACATGACTTATGGTGAATCCTTGCCCAAATCAGTCATTCAGTCCTGTTAATCGATACCTGGCAGACGGTACCCCGGCAACCCAAATCAATAGGATAGTATCTCACCCGACTTTGTCACTACTTGTGACTGCACACGAAGATAAATACATACGTATCTTTGATATTACAACAGGTTTGCCTCAATTCTGCGCAAACTGTCATAGTTGTTCTTAACCTTTTCAATAGGACAGTGTACACACTCTATGCTCGCCCATCTCGATGGCGTAACTTCGTTGTCCATCGATGCCGCGGGCTTCTCCCTCGTTTCAGGGAGCCATGACTGTTCTGTACGCTTCTGGGACCTGCTCGGTACACGCGCATGTGTCCAGGAAATTACAACTCACAGAGAAAAGGCGAGAGAAGGTGTTCTCGATGTAGAGTTCCACCCAACTTTGCCCTTTATGGCAAGTGCTGGTGCTGATGGGGTGGTCAAACTCTACGCCTCATCGTAGGTCTGGCCTAGCATTTATTCATTATCATTACCTGTTGTGTCTTATACTGTCGCGGTAATAGAACCTACATATTCAAAGGACGGCGATTATTTGTGTTTCTGCCTTGTCCATATTCCCTATGATTACTGTAGCTACTGTTTTCTTCTTGTTTCAGATCGTTCTTATGATCCAATCAAGTTTAACTTGCGTTAGGAAACGTAACCTCTCGACTTGAGGAATTTCCTTTGGAGATTCCACAAATTCAGGTTCGTACTCTACATGTACACACAAGCCGGTGTCCCAGGGAATGCTAAGGCTACAATGATGCTAATTATACAACAGTCGGAAGGTTTGAACGAGATCAAAGTCAAGCCAATTATCGAATGCGTATGAGCGAAGTAGACCTCATCAAATCTCTATGAACCACGTCAGCTTGAGTTAGGAAGAAATCCACAGCAGGGCAACGTACCGATACACATTCCTTGCTCCACAGCTAAAATCTCAGCACCAAGCTTCTTCTCATTCATCAAGTCTCGAACTTGAGAAACAATGACGTTTCGCATAGGCTGGACAGAACCACGAGTCAAATCGTCCTTGCAATGCGTCACGTATATACGAAGACGGTCAAGGGCTCCTACAAGCTCCTCCTCTCCGACAGGATTCCTCTTCTGTTTCTTAACCGGTCGTTTATGAATACCTGTGTCTTCACCCTTCCTAAACTTGACAACTTCCGTGGCCAGAGCAACTAGCTCATTGACTAGGTGTGCAGGGTTAAGATGACCATACAGCGTGTCGTCATTTCTTCCGGAGGGCCAAGAACACTCTATGAAGATGGCAGAAATAATTTGGGGAATTTTAGGTGCGGCTGCACGCCAAACGTTTATTGTTCGAGGTTCGGCCGCTATTGTATCTGGCTCAACGTCACCGAAGAAGAGGAATTCATGGTTCTGGTTATTGTGGCGAATGAAGAATGCGGAAGATCCGTATCGTCCTTTTGCGTTGTGGCCATGGTTGATGGACATAGTTCGCACAGATATGCCCGGATATATCTCCCTGTACTTGTTGTCGATATGCAGCCTGTGCAAGCTGGCTCAGCTAGAGGCAGGAACAAAGGAAGGGATTCAGCATACTGAGAATACAGTAATTTGTAGTCGTCATCGTCTTCGTTCCAAGAGGCAAGATTTGGCCATATACGATCAGAGAACACGTTCTCAAGATCATTGAGGGTTTCCTTCGTAGCATAAATACGTTTACGTGGGCCTTTTAAAGAACCGGCCGACATCACCAGCCCACTGATGTGGTCCAGATGAGCGTGCGTGATAAGAAAACATCTGACGACAACAATGAAGAGGTAGAGCTCGAAATAACAAGCATTACATACCGCAAGAACGAGTAAATTTCCGATGCCGTGTAAGTTTTCTGAGTCGGACTGTTCCGCGAACTGAAAAGCAGAGGGTTCTGATGCAAAATAGCAGCTAGGGCGCCTTGAGCGGATCCTATGGATGTACCTCAACTACTAGCTGGGACATCGAGGATGAGAGACTGACCCGCTTCCAGAGCCAACACCCCATCGTGCCACTCAGCCTCGTGGGGTTTAAAGAGATATCTGGAATAGAAGAAGGCAGTGAGCCACGTGCGAACACGAGGCCGTGAAAGCACTCCACTAGACTCACGCAGACAAGTTGGTTTCATCTGGACCTCCACCGGCGCCTACTACCACGAGGTCAAAAACGGGCATGGGGGGAGGAGCAACAGGCTTGGATTCAGAGAGACCAGGTTTTGTTACAGTCATTAGATATTCAAATGCAATTCTTTCGCACAGCCGCCAGACTCATACTCGATCGACCTAATATTGAAATATTGACTTTTTGTGCTAAGCTTCCTGTCTTTTTTTTGCGCCCTGCCTTCTTGATATACCTTGTCAATGTAACATTCAGATGACTTCTTTCTGGTCATTATTCAAGACACTCAGGTAGACAGGGCTACATGGAAGCGTCACAGGATGTATATAATAAGTATGACATCCAAACAGCTAGGACTAGCTTCTCCGGAAAAAAACAGAACACCAATGAAAGCCGCCTAGGCATTCGTTTTGCGTGTTCGAATTTTGAAGACTCTTAAGATAAGATAAGATATATGCATCATTATTCACATCAAATGCCTTTTTCGGCGCACACACATGTTGTTCCTTTGAGATGAACGGGCCAAAGGCTTCAAATGCCGTACAAATTAACGACAAACTCTTTCGCTCATACGCAAGGAAGCTAGAGTCTGACAATCTTGAGACCTACACGCTGTTTTCGGAGAGGCTGGCAAAGTGGCTTGCGGACGAGCGTGCCTACTACCCAGAGTCCCGACCCCAGGTATACTACCCTTGACTTACGAGATTCTCAATGCCCATAGAACTAATGATACGTCGCCAAATTAGATCCTCAAGTTACTGAAAGTGTGTTGAAATTTTCACGTACACATGGCAGCATCATTCTAACGTCCTTCAAGGTTGCACAAACAACCCTTCGACGCAATGTGAACGCCGATCTAGACCTCAAGGCGCCTTTTCATGTTTCCTCGTATATCCAGCATCCTATGGTTGTGCCCTATTCAACACTTCTGAAAGCCATTAGCCCCCACACAGACCGGTTCATTGAACCTGAGTTGCATGGTGAGTCGAAGTGTTTTTCCGTCTCGTGGTGACGTTTTTATTCTCGTACATAAAGACGAAGTAAAAGCATTGCTCAAAACCGTCACTTCATCGGTTGCCCCTACACACATAGATTTGACATCAGAGTATGTGTAAGGATCAGGCAATCCTCTGTGGAAACGAATGTCTGACGTGTCTTCCACACCCAATAGTCCTATAGAGCCTGCGCCTGGAATGCAGCCCAACTTGTCCTACATTGCCTCCGTGTTTCAATCTCCTTCCTTCTTAGTGCAATCATCCTCCACTGCTTCTGCCCCCAGTCACTCTCAGCCTCCAAGCGCAGCAGTTCAGACAAACGCCAACTCTACTGCTGTTGTTGGAGCTTTCACGGGAGTGAGCTGCGAGGCTTCAGACCTAAAAGTTCGTGAGGCTTGTCCCGGAAATCCGCTCAAGGGAGATTTATCAGCTTGTGCTGTTCTATCTACGACTCTAACCCCATCTGCCGAAGACTCCCAAGCTTCTCACACTCCAATTGTTACACCATTTGTTGCTTCCTCACCCGCTACTCCTTGTTCAGTACCCCGATTTTCAAGCACGTCATCAGAAGTCATTTCAAAAGTAAAGAAGAAGAAGAAAGCAGGATTTGGGTTGGAATCTTTGATTCAAACTGATATTGAGGACTTGCAGAAAAGGGGGTTGGTTGGTGTCAACATTAAAGTGGAACCAACTGATGCCACGATCTCAACCCTGCCTTACAAACAACAAGTCTCGCGTATTAATCAGGAAGTTATAGTCCTGGATGATGATGAAACGGTTGATCCTCCCAGTGAGATAGCACCTCCTCCATCATCTCCGTATACTGTGCAATCGGTAAGTGTCCTCAAAGACTCCTCGCGAAAGTCTCTTTATAAAGTCCGCGAAGGTCCAGGTAGAACAAACAGGTATCTTGGAAACTACTAGCGATGGAGCCATGACCGTAGTAGACCACGTACTACCTCACAAGAGTGAACAAACCATAAGCCATATAAATGGTGATAGCCCAATGGATATGGCCGTAGGTCAAGCACCACAGCTAAACGGACATCACGCAGACAATATTGACGTTGACATAATGGACGGACCGTCAGGAACTCTATCAGTGATGAGGGACAGAAATCCAACTTCTCAAAGGATATCCCCAACTTCTCAAAGGATATCCCCCCTTGTTCATGGATGGCCAGCCTCGCAGGGCTTGGATGAAAATGGTAGTTCTTTGACCAGTCCAACAAAAGGCCCGAATTTGCATGCTGCTGCAGATCTGGGAAAAGACACGGAGATAGAACCTAAGTGGAACTCTCCTGTACCTGATACTACAACAAAGCCTAAAGATTATCGGTCTCCAGAGAATGACATCGTGTCGCGTAATGTGACTCCAGATTCTTCTTTCATTCCTCCTGGATTCCACCCTGCGACGAATGACACCGGTCATATACCCTTGGTGACGGAGCAACCTGGATCGGCTCCTCTCTCACCAAAAACCAGCAATTTACAGTCACTTCCAAACACCTCTTCATCAGCCCCTTCCATTGTTCTACCATCAGAACATAATTTTCCTCCTCCTTCGTTGCGAAACTCGTCTTTAACATCATCAATAGCTCCAGGCGCTATTGGCGATGACGATCTACTCCCTACATCATCAGAGGGTGAGAAAACTCTAGCGGTAATATTTCCCTATTCTTTGGTTACTGCTTGTTGATGTTATTGGAGTAGGGCATCACCACGTCTACTATGAACGGCATCAATGAACCTTCAAGTTCACAACATCCGTCTCCATCTGGTCCGGTAACTGGCACCACAGAACGACGCGATTATTGCGACGATCCGGTGCCTCAACCTACTTGTGAACAGCTACGAGCTTTCCGTACGTCCGGTTGCATTACAGTTCTTCTAATCTTCAAGATGGGCCTACTTACATCACCACATCAACACAGACGCATTTGGACCTGATACAAAAACATTAGCGGTTTACAAGGGAGGAAGTCAGAAGAGGTTAAGGTTCAGAATCCGGTTCATCATAATTGAAGAACAACATGAAGCTATAAGTCGATGGAATAATAGAAATAACCCAGCAGAGTATGCACACCTCGCTTTTAGTTTTCCCCGGTTACCAGTCACTTGACGCAATATTATACAGGGATCTATCAACGTGTACCTGTGCTTCTCTTGCATGCTACTCTAGGGTTTCTGCAAAATCCGAAGAAAAGGGTCTTGACGACATCTCTGATCTCCCTGCGATATGGCCCACAGGTGGCTCGTTGTCTATGAGTGTTATGTACAAAGGGCAGTCTACCGTATTTCCCCTCTCGCCTCCCTTTAAAGTGTGTCATGTTTTTAACCTTGTCTGTCTCAGCTTTGAAGTTTACTGATAGGTCGGCCCTAATGGTATGGTTGATCTATCGGAATATATTCGTCTTGGAGAAAATGTCATTGAATTCAACCAATTTGATGACATGAGTCGACACATATTTGTTCTCCGTCTTCATCGTCCGACTGGTGCACAGCTTGAGCAGGTTGCTGAAAGGCGACAAAAAAACAAGGCGTGGGACGACTGGTTGCTCAAAATGGCGGAACCTATGGTTGTCCGATTGCCTCCTTAAAATAGCTACTTTTTTTGATTAATCAAATATTGTAGTCTACACTTCTTATACCGTAAATTGATGAACAGTGTATTTTACAAAGGCTTCTGAAGACAGTAACCTTGAAAGATATGACTAAAGATACACACGGAGGTTGCCGAATTATCACTGGTACCTCAATTGCTCATATTTTGATTTTATTCCAGTGTACTTATACGGCGTTTATTTTGAGTCACTTCGACTTTCTTCCTTTCGGTTCATGGTCTTGGCCTGAACTACACACCTTCCTCGGTCGCTCGCTTTTGGTGGAATGACGGACTCACATACTGCTCGCTTGTGCGTTGAGATAATACACTCGCATTTTGGTCCTACCACGGCGGTCAGCTCATCCATCTGTTCTAACTCTCTGGACTCATCTCTGCTCCCCTGATAGTCTGTAGCATCTGCTCTGCTTACTCGTGGTCGGTTGCCCCTTGCCCAACTGGTACGCCTATCAGGCTATAAAGCTCGAACCGTCCTTTCATCTGTCCTAATCCTCATTCAACACAACATTCTTTGGCACGCGCGAACAGACGAAGACGGAGAAGTCTTAGAGGTCAATGTCGATGAATGCCTCATGAGGCTTCGATTTGGTATGTTTGTTGACCAAGCTGAAGAACTGTTTGGGAAAGCGGTGTGCAACTTTGTACTTCGAAAATCTTCATGATACTTGATGTTCGAACAGGCTTCAGCAATAGTACAAGTTATTCTTGATCATGGCAAACTTCGTCCGCCAGATATCTTGATACATCTGGGTGTTTACGAACCAAAGAGTGAGCCCTCTCTCTATCGTTCAGCATCACAATCATTAATAACTTCAGCTGTGACGCTCTATACACAAACTATATACAAACTCGTTTCGACATCTTATTTGAAGCCTTCCACTGTTCTTTCGCACGTTTCTCCTCGTGATAAACGGATACAGTACGAAGCAGAAGAAAAGGCTAAAATTGTTGGGTTTCCTACTGCAAAGGAGATCCGAGAAGCAAAAGAGGTAGTTGATGCTCGCCTTAGACGAGAAGAGGAAGAGGCGGAACAAATTGGCCTGGTAAGGTTCTTTAGTATACGTCATCGATTTCCATGAATAATGCAGTCATTATCAGAAACGCAAAGCAAAAGAGGCGACCGGTAATCGACTATCCAAGGTATGCTAATCTGCATTTATCTGGATATGTGCTGAGTTTCTACAGCGTAAAATGGTTGACGAGGAAGAGAATGTTGTCGAGGTATGCCAGTATCTTCCCGAAGAAACAGATTTCAAAAGCTCAGCATAGGAGACCGTTTATTTCCGCGTCAACTTTGACAAATTCAACGTTCACATCAGGAACTCGGTGGGACCGCACCATTCGTTTTCATAGTTATCCAGGCTTACCCGCTTCAAGTTGTTCGTAAAAGCTGCAAAAGAGAGATACAATGCAGACGCAGCTCTTGTCCTTCAAGCAGCTCTTAAACTGACGGAATCGACTCAGAAAAGCGTCTCAGAAGTTCGTTCAGGTGCGCCAATACATCTAATGAATGCAATAAGCTCAACGACACCCAAGATCCCGTATCTGTGGCTAGCATAAGCTTGCAATTATCAGAACACAATCTATCTTCTGGTCTTGTCTTCTCCTCGAAGAAAACGACAAATTCTGCATGCATCAAAGATTATCTTGGGATGCTTTCTGCCGCCGATAATCCTACGCCAGCAGGTCGAGCTGGTTCCTTTATTTCTTTCAGCTCCTCCAAGGTCCAGGTTGAGTTCGAGATCATTGTCCGTCGACTACGAAGGCGAGTCATAGAGTCCGTTACACGAGAACGCCACGGTGCAGAGGGCGTACGAATATTGCGACTTCTACTGAACACTGGCAAGATGGATGAGAAACAGGTACACTTCCTGGCGTTGCATTATAAAATTGATTTACATCTGCGATAGGTTTCAAAAGTTGCGATGATGGCTGCTAAGGATGCTCGACCGCTTCTGGCCGCACTCGCTGCCGACTCCCTGATCAGCACACAAGAGGTCCCTAAGAGTGCAGATAGAAATCCCACAAGGACATTCTATCTTTGGTATGTTGACCTCAATAAGGCATACTCAGTCATACTGGGAAATCTCTACAAAACTTTATACAACCTCAGAATGAGGCGTCGCGCAGAGATGGAGGCCAGCGATGTCAAAGCCGTGCTTGAGAAGCGAGAAAGGAGTGATGTCAGTCAAGACGAGAGCTTACTCTCTCGCCTGGAGCGGGATATTCTCAGAGAATGGGAAATGAAACAAAAAAAGCTGACTGTACTGGAGATGCGAGTAGAGGAGACAGTGTTCATTCTCAAAGACCTTCGACTATTAGGAATAGATGATGATTGAATTATTGAGCTGCAGCCTCTGCCAACAGAATGGATAGTTTGGCAGGGTTCTCGACAACCACACAAATCCCGCGTGCAGTGACGTCTTTGATTCCTTTCACGAGCCAGTTGATTGAAGACATCATGGTTCCCGTCAGCTCCACAGCAGCGACGGAAAGATCTGCCAGAGTCTATGTCGATTACAACGACGCTTCCCCGCCACCGCACCCCGGTGATGGTTGGACGCGTTTTGTCTGTATCTCTGACACACATTCGCGCCTCTTTCCTGTTCCTGATGGAGACGTACTCTTGCACTCTGGCGACCTCAGTAGCTGGGGATATCCAAGTCAAGTGGAGTTGACATTAAAATGGCTTCAAGAACTTGGCCATCCCGCAAAGATGTGGGTGATAATTGTAAACATTCAACGATCCAAGCTACTTCTTGATCACTCAAACAGCATCATCGCCGGTAATCACGACGTAGGCATAGATCTATCTCATGCGTTTACGCTTTTTGACTCCATTGCCAGCTCTGTCTAGATGCGAATCTTGGTGAAGGAGACCAGGTACTGTCTTTGCAGGTCAGTTGAAACCTCATGACGTCATGGTATCTCAAACAATATCCAGGACCCGTCCCTTGAAGCCATCCGGAGGAAGCTCAAGAGTGAGGAGGTCCGTGACGCCAATATCCATTATTTGCAACATGAGTCGCTTGTCGTCACGACTCTTGAGGGCAAGAATTGGTCTATCTATGGATCACCTGTATGTGAGTTGTCAACCCGTAGAATTCCTTTATATTTCCTTTGCCAGTCAGCCCCACGATATGCGAGAGGTGCATTTCAGTATGGTTCGGAGGCAGAAGCGCATGGTGTGTGAACTTGGTCTATTATCAAGTATTATCGGCTCAGCCTTCCTTCAGCGATTTATCAGCATATCCCGCTAGAGACCGATGTACTTTTGACGCACACACCTCCTCACCTGGTTCTAGACAAAACGAGACGGGGGAAGAATGCAGGATGCCCATACTTGGCAGCAAGGATGCGGGACTTGAGACAGTGCAGACTACATGCCTTTGGGTATGTACTTTATTATGCTGTAAAAGACCAAGAAACTACAGGTTCCACAGGCACATTCATGAAGCCTGGGGTGTGAATATAGTACACGAGGGTGTTCAGCGGGTGTCGGTGAATGGTGCAGTCAATTGTCGAAGCTCGCGGGCTATTATAGTCGACCTTCATAACTGACACGACCATATGTATATTCGTTGCGAATTGAAACTCCGAAATGTTGACCAATTTCGGCGCGTCTGGACGCGCTCGTCCACAACCTCTTTCTTGTCAACACGCCCTGTGACTTGAAATGCTCGTGGAGTTGAACAAAGCCCTTTTTAAGTCTCGCATACAGCGTATATACGACGGTTGGAACGTATGTGGTACTTCATCTACGCCCACCTCATCCTCCTCACCGCAGCCAAAATTGCTAGAGCGCTAAAAACGATGACGACTACAGTTCCATAGCCGAAGTCGAGGCCATTCTCCTCGTTGCAGGCGATCCTGCCTCGGAGGATGAACCGATGCGAAAGGGGACTTGTCTTCAGGTGCGTTGCGAGGCCCTCTGTCTGAGTCTGATTGTGAAGAAAGTGTCCGAATTACCTCCACTATAGCAATGGCTTCTTGGCTATGAATTTCCATCAACCCTATTCTTGTTCCAGAAAGACAAGATTTTGATTCTCTGTTCCGCTTCGAAAGGTGTGCAAGGACATCATCTTTCCATAACTCCATCTAACTTCGTAGCATAGCTAAAATTCTGAGTCAGATAGAGCACAGTGCAGGAAACATCAAAATCGAGATTTTAGCTCAGGCAAAAGGGAAAGACGCTTCCAATGATTCATTGTCTAAATTCGTGGAGGCTTATGCCTCTCAGACCCGTGTCGGTGCTCTTACGAAAGAAAGCCACACAGGAAAACTAGTTGGAGAATGGGAAGCGCTCGTGAAAGGACTCGAAAGCAAACCCGAGACTGTTGATATTGGGTCCGCTGTTTCAAGCTTCATGGCAGTGAAGGATGCTGAAGAAATGGTGCGTTGTTTAGCTGATTCAATTCCTGCTTGCTTAACTCCGTCACAAAGAAAAATGTCCAAGCGGCTGCTGCGTTGACTTCGACGCTTCTGAAGTATCATGTTGCACCCAGATTAGAAGCAATCTTGGACAAGGAGTCTAAAATCACTCACGATATGCTCGCCGCTCAAATCGAGGCACGGCTCGGATCAGGGGAAGGGAGCAACGCGAAAGGCCCCGATATGAGAGTTTGGAACAAAGGGAAGGGATTGGATGAGGTTTGACCAACTTTCCAGGTCTCTCTTCATACGCTCACCATATCATTTTCGCTAAGATCGATTGGCAACTGGTTGAATTCTGCTACCCTCCCATCATCATTTCGCGGTCCAGCAAATCAGGCTACGATTTGAGATACACAGTTGAATCAAGCGATGACAACATAGCTCACAAAGGAGTCCTTTTGACTGCGTTTGGATTGAGGTACAAGTCATACTGTGCCAATGTTGGTCGAACATTCATAGTGGATCCAAACCCAGTAAGCTTTGATACTTGCATGTTGGCGAAGTTTTTCTTTCTGAAGGTCTGTATAGGACCAAGAAAAACAGTATAATATCCTTCTAAACCTGCAGTCTGAACTGTTGCATTTCATCAAGAATGGGGTTTCTGCACGCGATGTCTACCAACATGCATCATCATTTATTAAAAGTAAGGATGCAGAACTCGAGAAACACTTCGTGAAAAACGTCGGATTCGGAGTGCGTCATTTTCTATCATGACCTTGATTATATCTCATATCTCTCATTCGACCTTTTAAGATGGGCATCGAGTTCCGCGACTCTGCTTATGTCTTGTCGGCAAAAAATGGACGTAATCTAAAGACAAATATGATTTTCAACCTTGGTCTTGGCTTCTCTGACCTGGTTGACAACACTGGGAAGAAGTGAGCCTATAGACACCAGGTTATGCATTACACGAAAAATTGACTTTAA
Source organism: Termitomyces sp. T69sscA (assembly GCA_017657225.1). Classification (NCBI taxonomy): domain Eukaryota; kingdom Fungi; phylum Basidiomycota; class Agaricomycetes; order Agaricales; family Lyophyllaceae; genus Termitomyces; species Termitomyces sp. T69sscA. Next base: position 94,885 of record JAGGAQ010005968.1, on the reverse strand, counting down.
GGACAGATATTCTCTCCATCTTGTTGATACTATACGCGTTGGAGCGGATAAATCATTACTTTTGACCGAAGGAACCCGATCGACCAAAGACACGCTTTTCTTCTTAACACCAGAGAGTGAAGAAGAAAAAACACAGAAGGAACGAAAACCACCCACAACTTCCCGGACGAATGGATCACCTCAGAAGAAAACTGCAGGAACTAAGGTTTTGAGAAATCAAACCCGTCGTGCTGTCCAGGACGAAGTCCATACATCAGCAGCTGCCCGTTTAGCAGAACATCAACGGGAACTACACGAAAGGCTCCAGACGGAAGGTATTCAGCGCTATGTCGAAGGGGGCGGAGGTAGTGGGGGAAAAGAAGGTAAAGGCTGGAAAAGATTTCAAAGCTACAAGGGAGAAGCAGCATTGCCCAATGAGGTGGATAGGATGCGAGTAAGCCTTTTCTTTTTGCAGTACACACACTTCGGCCTCAATGACGTATTCTCATAGATTTTCATCGATAGGAAGAGTCAAACTGTCGTCCTGCCAATTCATGGATCTGCAGTGCCCTTCCATATCAACACTATTAAAAATGCGAGCAAGAGCGATGAAGGAGACTTCACTATTTTGAGGATTAATTTCCAAACTCCAGGTCAACTCGCGGGTAAAAAAGAGGACACGGTAAGTGCCACACGGTCGTACGAGAATCCGGCTCTCAATTTTGTGGTATCAGCCTTTTGAAGATCCTGATGCGACATTTATTCGTTCGATCTCATACCGCTCGCCAGATGGACACCGTTTCGACAACATATGCAAGCAGATCACTGATTTGAAGAAAGAAGCCAACAAACGAGAACAACAGAAGAAGGAGATGGCGGATGTTGTTGAACAAGGTAACCTTGTGGAAGTTAGAGGACATCGGCCTGTGAAAATGGTCGAAGCGTTTGTGCGGCCTGCTCTAGACGGAAAGAGGTTGCCAGGAGAGGTGGAGATACATCAAAACGGTGTGCGCTACCAATCACCGCTTGGATCGCAAAAAATTGGTGATTATACATTCCTATAATGATTTGACCCCTATTGACCGTGAATACTAGATATCCTGTTCAGCAACATCAAGCATCTCTTCTTCCAACCATGCGACCACGAACTTCTTGTTATTGTTCATCTTCATTTGAAGTCGCCAATCATGATTGGCAAGAAAAAAGCTTTTGTATGACTGGTATTGTAAAAAGGGTCATCTATTGGCTCACGATTGCGATAGGATGTACAATTTGTTCGCGAAGCTTCTGACGTTCAGTTCGATGAAACGGGGAATAGAAAACGAAAGCATCGTTATGGAGATGAAGACGAAATTGAGATGGAACAGCAAGAGCGTAAACGCCGCGCGATGCTCAACAAGGAGATAAGGATCTTTGCAGAGAAGATAGCGGAAGCAACATCGGCTTCGGTGGGTAAAGTATGAGTCTATACTATGATGTATCTGATCTTTCTCATATCAGAATGGGGACCCCTTGGCCCTTGACATCCCTTTCAGAGAACTATCCTTCGAGGGTGTGCCATTTCGAACTAGTGCTCGCCTACAGCCAACCACTGAATGTCTCGTACATCTCACGGATCCCCCTTTCTTGGTTGTGACATTGGCGGACATAGAAATTGCATCTCTGGAACGTGTCCAATACGGCTTGAAGCAATTTGATCTTGTCCTCGTCTTTAAGGACTTCACAAAGCCGCCTCTCCATATCAATTCAATACAGAGTTCGCAGATGGATGATGTGAAGAATTGGCTCGAGTAAGAACATTGCTCATTAGCATTGACTGTGGTCTGAATTTCCTTCTAGTTCCGTTGATATCCCAATGAGCGAAGGACCTGTCAACTTGAACTGGGGGCCTATCATGAAGCACATCAACGAAAACCCCTATGAGTTTTTCCAAGGAGGAGGCTGGACTTTCCTTGGAGGTGCCAATGGTGCTGAGGTACTTCGCTCCCCCCGCTCGAGTTTTGATCATCTAATATAATAATACACTCATCAGAGTGATCGTTCCGATAACTCCGACTCGGAATCAGAATTCGAAGCTGACGACGACGACGTCGCGGAGACAGAAAGTAGTGATGACGAGAGTGATTTCAATGATTCTGCCTCAGGAAGCGGCTCTGATAGTGAAGCTGGTGATGATGACGAAAGTGAAGGTAGTGTTTTTTTCCAATTCATTTCTTTTTATCTCTTCAACCTGATCTTGTTCAAGGGGAAGACTGGGATGAGTTAGAGAGAAAGGCTGCCAAATGTAACGTCTTTTCACATCATGCCATTACATGCTAGCTGAATTCTGTTGACCAGCTGACGCGAAGCGTGCGGAAGCAGCAAAGAAGGCACGAGACTCCGAGGACTCTGACGATGATCGAAGGAGGAAATCCAAGTCAAAGGCCAATAGCAAACCCAACGGGAAATCTACAAAGCGTTAATGTAGAGTTGTACGCCTTCTCCGTCTATACTTCTTTCATACATATATAACATTTTGATTCACGTTCTGTACTCCGAATATTTCTTTCCTATATATTGTATACGTCCAATGATTCAGACGAGGTTATTCCACGTAGGTATATCAATCATTTTCCTGCCAGGGATAGGAAATCAAGTTCCCTTGATTTTGATTGCTACCTTTGAATTCGTAACTTGTTTATGAAGGGATGATTCCCGCCAAAGTGCAACGCCTGCGAAAGCTGCTCCGGGCCCGAACAGTGGAATCGCAATGACATTCCATGCCAGTAAAGACAAGACCTCCTTCATAGTGTTTGTGAACCACAAGGTGGCGAGAATTGAAGAACTAAAACAGAAAGTTACATCCCACTTTAAGAAGTGTAGGACACGGACTGCAGCAGTGGCGGTTCGATCTGGTATCGTGAAAGAAGGCAAGTATACTCGGAAAAGGGTGTCAATATCCTTGAATAACGGCCAGATAGTTGCAATATGGACGGAGGAATAGACGATGAACATGCTAAGGTAGAGTAATCGGATGGTCTTATAGCCGGTCGTGGAATGCTTTGAAGCAGGTCGAATTAGAAGGTGGAAAACCTGGGCTATGGAAACATAAGCGGGGTATGGCTGCCAGATGGCAGTAACTATTGGGTCCGACAGAACCAACATGCCAACAGACGGAATGGCAGCGCCGACAATCAAGCCGAAGACAACGGCTTCTGCGTGAGCTTGTGTGATTTTGGCATCTTCAGGACGTCTCCGCCCAATTTTAGCCCCTCCAGATACAATGAAAATGAGCCAATAGATCGGGAAGGTGACTCCGACGGTGAAGACTTGTGAGAGCAGGCCTAAAATGACGGGTAGTGATATAGCCATGCCACGTCCTGCACGGCAACTTTCGATGGTTGGGATAGCGATGAACGGAGCAGCAGCACCGACGATATATGAAAGAGCTTTTAACGCGTCAGGTTCATCTAACGCTGCATGGAAGAATGCGACGAGAGTGCAAAGGAGTTCGTCTACTTGATGCAGTCCAGTGTAAACTAGACGATACGGCTGAGCATCTGTGTGTCGGGGATGACACGCTCCTTGAAGGCTCTGTCCCAACCCAGACTTGTTAAGGTGACCAAAAGTGAAATGCGCTGCGAAATATGCAAGGCCGGAGAACAACGCAATCGGCACGAGTCCATCTATACCTGGTTCAGATCACAAGTCCTGTGCAAGTTGAACTAAGGCATACCACGAACTAACGACCAGGTTCTCGCCATGGTGGAGGTTGATCTTCAAGTTGAGATCTCCATTCCCCATCATTCCCGCTTGTCTGTCCATCGAACTGTATCATTCATGTGAAATATCGCATTTTGTACCGGACTAAATAGGTACCTAAGGAAGAAATATTACACCGTGCAAACATGCCCTATAATGTAAGTTTGAACACACTGGTATGTGACCAGCCAACCACATGATTCATTTGAGTGTTGAACGCCCAACAACATAAAAAGAGACTCGTCGCCCTTCGACGAACTTGTCGTAACGTGCAGATTCTGCGTCGCCTTCGACGAACATCACCGTTCCTTCAACAGCTTCTTCAATCTGACCCTCACGTCGGCCTGAACAGTTTTAAAAGCCTCTCTTTTGACAACCGGCTCAAGCCGAATATTTGCCGGCCAGTCCTTCCCGGTTTCTGCCTTGAGTCTTTCGAGGGCGTCTATGAGGGAAGACTGTCTTTTGACCTCAAGGTGTTGGGAAATTGGCGGGGGGATGATTCTTTCCCTAACTTTCTCTGGAAGGCTTTTTCGAGGGATAAGACGAACAAGCCGAGCTGCTGAGGGACGCATCCTACAAAAAGAATGTATTTATCATGCAGCATAATGGCAGTAGAACTTGACTGACTTGTCCTTGGGCTTTTAGTGTGAGATGACTAGAATGGCTGTTTGTCCCAGCTTGTTACCGACGAAAGCCCGTCGCCTTCTCGATCAAACAACAATGATGTCAACTCGTAGTGGGCCACTCTTTCACTAACTTGCATCGTCAGCATGAAACGCAAATGCAGTGGTCAAGGTGAATACGCAGAGAAGAATTCCGCGCAGCCAAAGCGTAAAAGGTCTTCTGCTCAACAGAAACAGTCGCTACCTTGGCCAGAGTATTTCCAAGATGTGTGTGCTACGTTGGAATATACTGTTTCTGCTAGTATTGACGTATGCGAAGCTCTTTAAGGTATCATGTACTTTCGCTCGTCTAGGTTATTCTTTTTACCAAATTCCGACGTGTACCCGTTTATCATCAGACTTTCAAAGTAATGTTAACTGGCTCCCATGCGTTTTACTTTTCTGAACCAGTCACGCATCGTAGGCCATTAACACTGTGCTCGGGTTTGTATCAACTCGGAAGCAACTCGCCGTAACTTTTTCGGTTGTCAAATCTTCTGTTGAATCTCTTCTCAAACAGTAGGTGTTTGCACTAATGATGTGTTATTGCGTGTTCATCGTGAGAAGTCCACTAGAGTCATCCAAAATCGCGGAATTAAAGTCAGTTCTTCCCGACGTACGCAGGAGGAATCTACTTGCTGACATATCTCAGAGCAATTCTGCCGGATCTGATTAAATTCTCATATATTCCACGAAACGAACTTCGCGTCACTGAGGATTCGCTCAAGGGGCGTCGGAAGAAATCGCCAGATTACTCTGAATCCATTGGTACTTCGACAACAACAGTTGCTCTCGAGGACGAGGACGATCATGTTTTGGTTCTTGAATTTGTTGATAATGCAAAAGGCAAGAAGACTACAGGCAATAGGTGAGCTTCATAACAGAAAAGGTGAGAAAGAAGCGTGATTGATTTTTGCAGCATCGTTGTTGTACCCGCACTACAGCCTGCCGGGGTCAAGAAATTAGTTGAGAAAAGAAACGAGAGATTTCAAGAGGCTGTCAGCGAGTACGTTTGAAAGGACAGTTCTGTGTCTGTACATCTCAAATCAAACCAATAGATTTCTTCTCTCGCCGTCAGGATTAGTAGATCCTGTGAATGCTCTAAAAGCAGCAGCTCGAGCACACATACCCGTGAATCCTTCTGGTGACCAATCTGAATTCTCGGCTAAGAAATTCATGGACATTCCGAATTTCCATGATCGTCCGTTAATCGATGACATCATCACAGAACTGAAAGAACAAAGTTGGTGTAGAGGCCGAATCATCGATAGAAGGACAATCGCAGCTAAGGAAGCACTAACAGGTCCGAAAATATTCTCATTCGCAGCTAGTTCTTTTACTGTACTTTTCTTCAGCCATACTTGAGCCTCCTCTATCGCCCTCTATTACCCAGGCCTTTCTGAACTTTCGAAGGATTACTACACTGTACTCTCATCAAGTCGCAGCGATCCATGCACTCGCACAAAATAAGCATGTCATTGTTTCTACTAGCACAGCGTCAGGAAAAAGTGTTATATATCAGGTTTGTTGCCGATCTCTACCTGTCGCTCGCAACCAAAGATTTCTCTGCTTAGGTTCCAGTACTTCGATTTTTGGAAGCGGATCCCAGTGCTACAGCAATTTTTGTATATCCGACCAAAGTCTGACCACTTATGCCTCGCCGACTCTTCTTCTGACGACTTTCCCCCATCAGGCACTTGCACAAGATCAAAAGGCTGCTATGGAGCAACTTCTATATGCGTGTCCGGGCCTTCAATACCTCAAAGTATGCATTCCGACCTTGTCCTACGGAGAGTATTAAGTGAACATGTAGGTTGCTACATATGATGGAGACACCCCTCAAGAGCTTCGTTCAGGTGATTATTTCCTGTCGATTCCCCGGCCATATTGAAGTATCTGACATCATTCTGCAGAAGTGAGGGAAACATCCTCAATAATTTTCACCAATTTCGTACGAGCCAAAACAAGGATCCTCATTAGCTCTAGGCTTATGTATATTAGGATATGATTCACGCGTCCATATTACCACATGAAGACTTATGGAGAAGGTAGGTTTCTGTTGACGTAAACGGAGCCTTTGCAAAGTTAGTATATTGCTTATAGATTTCTGAAAAATATCAAAGTAATTCTTGAAAGTCTCGAAACATACTGAAACTTACTCTTTGCCTGGAAGCTTATAGCCGTTGACGAGTTACATTGTTATTCTGGACTATTTGGAAGGTATTTTCGTCTTCATCGAAGTCAAAGCGTATATGAAGTCATTTGTTCAGCCATGTGGCACTGATCTTAAGGCGTCTCAGGAGAGTCTGCGCTGCCGTTGGAAGTATGTCTATATCATCTTCTGGGTTTATGTTAATTCCTTCTGTTTACACCCTGTCAAAAGATCATCACATCCTTTTTGTTTCCTGCAGTGCAACAATATCAAATCCTAGAGTGCACATGTCGAAGATTTTTGGTCTCACTTCAGAGGAAATCGAGGCTATAACAAAAGATGGGGCGCCATCTGGGTCCAAGGATTTTCTAGTCTGGAACCCACCACCTATTGACGAACGAGTGCCAAGCCTCGGCCGTCACAGCTCTATAACAGAGGCTACCGGTCTCATGAGATTCCTCATGAAAAGAGGCATCCGTGTCATACTATTCTGCAAAGTAAGCACTATACTTAAAGGTTATATGGCAGATGATTAAAGAAGAGGATTCAAAGATTCGAAAAGTTTGCGAATTAGTATGTGATCGAGAATCGTTGTCGTCTTCAAACTGTTGACGTGCTTAGGCAATGAGAACTCTCCGCGCAGATTTGAGCAGTGAGGGGCGCCTTGACATACTCGAGAGAACAATGCCGTATAGGGGAGGTGAGAGTCTTCAGAAGGCTTATCGAACATCAATAACGATTGTGGCCAGGGTACTCTCGAGAGGTCTAGCCCTTCAAGTTTTATAGTGTGAATCGCTATTGATACACTCACCGCCGATACAGGACCGACGTCAGATCGAACAAGATGCCTTCAATGGACGCCTTCTTGGCATCGTGGCTACAAATGCGTTAGAACTTGGCGTTGATATAGGTGCTCTAGATGCCGTCATTATGCTTGGTTTTCCCATGACTATTGCAAGCTTTGTAACCGCAAGACATCCTTTTCGTTTACGAAAAAACTCACAGACCCTTCACAGAGGCAACAAGCCGGGAGGGCAGGTCGCCGATTAAAAGATTCTCTTGCTGTACTTGTGGCAGATTCATATCCTATTGATCAGTACTATGTTACTCATCCAGAAGAGTTATATGAGAAACCTATTGACGAACTCGTCATTGACTTTGACAACAAACCACTACTCGAAGGTACTGTGACTGTCTTAATCGACATTTTCATTGAATTGATGTCATCCTTCTCAGCACACTTGCAGTGCGCAGCACAAGAGATGCCACTATCTCATGAAGACGAAAAGTACTTCGGAGTTCTTTTTAAAGAAGTATGCGAAACACAGCTCGTCAAGGATGACGACGGCTGGTATGTTAACTACACTCATGCCATAATGGTTTTGGTAAATGGCCACAACATAGGTATCATACGAATCCGAAGTTCCTACCATTCCCATCGAAGTTTATATCAATTCGTAAGTTTATTATTTTGCTCTATGGTTCAAGCTGACAGATTGCCCTGTAGGTGGCGTACAGGAAGAAACGTATGCTGTAATAAACATCACCAAGGTTGAGCAATCTGGTGGAAGGAGTTCGCTTTTGGAAGAAGTCGAAGTAAGTCGTGCAATCTTCGAGATATACGAAGGCGGTGTTGTATGTACTCTTTCATTTCATCGCCTTGGTTTGGCTTGAATGAAATGGCACTTTCAGTTCATGCATCAAGGTCTCGCATTCATTGTAAATCTAGTCTGTCATTTGGTGATACTATCGCTTGAGCGCGTATTTTAGGTCAGGGAAGTTAGCCATGATTCGAAGATCGCACATGTCACCCGAGCCGATGTTAATTGGATCACTTCTCCAAGGTGATATCTAGCCTGAGTATTGCTTCGGTTTGCTCATGATTTACATAGAGATTTTACGTGTGTTTTTTTTGTCCGCTCAACTCTCGTAATCTTAGACCCTCTAGCAATGTTGATGCCGTTCAAACGTACCGCATCAAGGAAATTAAAGGCTCATTTAATCGGGTGTACTACGGCAGTATGTTCTCTCTCTCCCTTTTCCATGACGGACAAACATTGTAATCCATTGACAGAAGTCGCTGTTGAAGTGAAGGTTTTCGGTAAGTGTCGTCTGACGCCGTCTTCCCGCCTTATACTTCTTGTAACGTGCATCAAGGATTTTTTAAGATCAGGTAAACACCAAGTATATAAGTTCCAAATTGCTTTCTCCTAATCGACAGTCCAGGAACAAAGTTATCCTTGAGGCTGTGGACCTCGAAACTCCTGCCTGGCAACGTGAGACAACTGGTGTCTGGATAGATGTTCCAAAGGCGTTACTCGAGTTGTTCCTTTTAAAAGGAATCAATCCTGCTGAGGCAATCCATGCAGCCCAACACGCTATTTTGAATCAATTCTCCTTAGCTCAAGACCTGAAAACAGAGTGCAAGGCTGCAGAGAAGGAATACAAGTTGGCAGAGTCCAAACGGAAAAGACCCGCGAGGTATAACCTCCGTATATTGGTCGACAAGCTGGATAATAACCGTATCCAGATTGATATTTTACGACGCTATTGATAAAGGAGGTGGTATCGCAGCGAAAGCACTTGATCATAGTAAGCCAAGGTTGTTCAATTTGCAATGAAATGTCCCCTGACTGCCCTACCAGTAAATCATCTTTTGAGGCAGGCGTGTGATATCATCGAGTTTTGTGACTGTAACAAAGGCTGTTACCAGTGTGAGTTCTGTTTAACAGCCGAATTACGCTAAGGCACGCAATCTCTACTAGGTTGTCAAAGCTCTTCCTGCAGAGAAAACAACCTTGTATGCTCAAAACTTGGAGCACACCTCATCCTGAAATGTTTGCTTGGGGCGGAAATCGACCTTGAAAGTGTCCCAATGCAGGATGACGTGCAAGACTCAAGGACAATTATTGAGGCAGAAACAGTCCAGACCAGAGAAGGTGTACAAGTGGAATCCAGCTAAAGTGACATGGGGGAATAGTATGACATGATAGATTTAGGCAAGTGGATCAAAATCACCCCAGTCTGCCTTCGATGGCTGTTTCAAGCCTTTTGAAGGCAAACTGGGAGGTTTTGAAGGTGCCAAAATGCTTCCGATTCCTGGTGGAGTGGCGACAAGGGGGGTGAAGGACGCAGGTCGTGATGAAGTAGCCGAAAGATTTCCAGAGGGAAGAGTAGTCTGTTTGATTGTTACTGGCTCAAGTGAGATATTATAATTAGGTTTCTGTTGCGTGGGAGACAACGGGGATGACAGAGGAGTATGAATCGGTTTCTGCGAAGTGGATAATGATGGGTAGGTTGATTGGCTGTGAGGAATGAGGCGAGGTATTGCTTGAGGAGTCAATGCAGTCGAGGTCCGCCTGGGCTGAGGTGGCGATGGAACCAATGTATTAGATGGTATGGAACGCTTGTTTCCCGTCGGAAGGGAATGAGCTGGTGAGGAAGCAGCCAATGATGGACTATTTGAGGTTGTTTGAGATTGAGCCTTCGGATCCTAATATCAAAACCTTTACATCAATACAGTCCGAAATCCGGCGCTTTTCGACACATACGCTGTCCGCATTAAAGATGCTACCCCAAACATCGTCATCCCATGATGTTGTCTCCAATTGAGCGGATTTGCTATTTGTTCCGACGACAAGACTTTCAAAATCAACGGTACCGGCAAAACTTCTGGCAGGGCCGTCATTGACAGCTGTAGCAGAACGATCTTCTAAACGCTGAGAATCTCGTAGGAACTGATCGTGTTCCTTCTCGACTCTATCTCCCAGCTTTTTGATTACTTCCATGAATCTATGAAATTGTGATACATTCAGCACTAGAAATCCATCTTATTTAGCGATATGGGAATTTCACAAGAAAAGTATGCGTACATGGCCCAATGGACATCGACCACAATTGTGGTAAGACAAGGGTGGCAACGGCTTCACGATCGACCTTGAACCCCATTGCTTCTTGAACAGAGAGAGTTGCCATCTAAATGTGTTGTCAGTACATTCAACATGTTGTAGTGATCAACGGACCATCACAGCAGGCTCTTTCGTACGTATTTTAGAAAGAAGAGGTACCAGCTTCTGAGTCAGGCTAGTCTGTGCAGGGAAATCAATATGGCTGAATGACCTCCACATGTTCCATATTCTTACTTGGTCCAAAGTCTTCACCATCGTGAGAAATGTCACAAGGGTGGCTACCTTGACGCTCAATATCCGAGTCTTGGTAAACACGAGCTAGAGAAGAAAAAGACGGGTCATTTTGCTGGAGAGAAAAGCAGATGCAGCCTACAGCAACGCGTGGGAATAGAACACCCTGAACTTCTGCATAGTCAATTGTTTCACAAAGGTCCGGAATAGTTTTCAGTGCACGTTCTTGGACCTTGACCTATGAGTCAGGGAGATCAACAAAATCATTGAAGGATAACCATACGATTGCATGTTCGGATTCGAGTGCATTATAGACCAAAGGTAAAACATCTACGAGGCCGTTAGATCAATGAAAGAAGATTGTTCCAGAGATATTCACGTTCTCTAAAGACATGTTTCTCTGTTTTACTCTGGAGCATTCCTAGGTTGTCCAGTAACGTAAGCATATTCTGTGGCGGTTCTTTGATGCTAAACAAGGGTTTGAGACTGGGAAGTACAGCGCTGGCAAATTGGGCAGGTGACAACATTGTCGAAATGGAAAAGACATTCGGCAAGATATATGGCAAAAGATGAGTGTCCTTCATCTATAATTCAAATTTAGTAAGATTCAATAGCCTCAGTGCGGGAGACATTACTTCTTCAACAAGCGATGGTAAAATCTTTCGTGTCCGCAAGCCTTCGGAAAACTTGTCCAAGACACCCGTGAGGCCTTTCATGAACGATATTTTCTCTTCCCTGGTTTTTGACGTGAAATTAGAACGATCGAGGAAATTAAGAGTAGAGATCGGCAGTGATGAGAAAAATGGGTGCGATGGAATCGTCGAAGGTGTTGGCCTGTTGCTCGCATGGCGAGTAATCAGTGATCGTAGGAGACCTGATCAAACTGTTAATGAAGGAGTAAGGTGGAAGAAGTGACTACCTTGCAGCGAGTGATCAAGAGCCTCCATGCCTGTGACGGGTTGTCCAGCGCACTCCCTCAAACCTCCTAAACTACCATGAGTTTTGTAGGGAGTTTTGCCTTTGCAGTGCACGGCATAGATGACGCAACCGAGGGAGTACATATCCGAGGCCGTGAGTAATTGTTCATCAAGAGCGTATTCGGGCGCTGGGGAAAGTAAGAGTGTGTTGCATGTCAAAGATAAAAGGTGTACCCATATAATCGAAGGAACGCTGAATATACCCGGGGACGCGTCCGTCAAACGTCGGAAACTCCCACCGAGAGGGGGCACCTCCAGGTCCAATCAATGGAATTGTGAGCCCAAGGCCAGATATCTTCCAATCTCCCTACTAATGTGTGAGGATAGCACTACTTTTTTGCCTGGTTCTCATTATACTCACAGCGCCATTGATGGTGATGGTCTCCAGATTTATATTCGTATGTATGAGCTGAGCTGACGAATGCAGGAACGAAAGCCCTTTGCATATCTGGAGGATGCCTTTCTGGATCTGTATCAACTCTGTCAGTTTCATGGATCTGGAAAGTACCCGCGTCGCATACTGACCTCGACTTCATCCAATTCCACAATTGGTGAACTTCTTCTACTTCCAGAGATCGACATTTCCAGGGACGACAACACTGGCTCAGTAGCGAACACCAGCTCGTTTCTTGTCTCTTCTAGAGGCTCCACCATCTCTACGACTGGAGATGAACAACAGAACACCATGCATTCAGATTAATAGATTGTGAGTGATACTCACCCAGGATCGATGGGTGTCGAAGTCGACCCAGCGCAGACGCCTATTGTCAAACTTTATACAGTTTATACAGAAGAAACTTTTTTAAATATCTACCTCAGCTTTCATAACCTCCAGCGTCCTCTCTCGCGCAGGAATACCCAGTCTCTCCATATCGGAACCCTTCTTGTCGAAACTCCATACTGAGACGCGTTTATTCGTAACCTTATGTGACGCAGATTGGACCTTCCATAAACCTACGTTGAAGGTCGGCAAGAATGGCGTGGAAGCACTGAGTGAGGTGCTGGGTTGACCAGGAGTAGCTGGCCGACTTCCAGTCGAGGAACCAATATCATACGACTGTGAGATAGCCGTGCGAGAGAAGAAAGAAGTGGCCGCAGCAAACATACGTATTTCTTGGAGAAAACGCACAAAAGAGGGAAGGTATGTAGAAGAGTGTTTACGACGTGGACCTGACTGCTTCACGTGCTCTGCTCAGAACATGAACATAACACACTGAAGTGAATAAACCTCCATCGCAAGTCCTTCTCTAGCCCACTGATAGTGCTGTCCTTGCGATTAAGTTTCAATAATCTCATCGTGGATAATACTTATATGCTGGCCCTCACAGCCCACTACGCGGCCGTACCACGACGCGCACGAAATACTCTATCGATTCATTTACGCGACTCGTACGAGAGCTCAGGTCGGGTTCATCCAACCTCGACTTATGATCGATGTTCAGTGAGTCATGTAGCGAGCAAGGACATAGGAATGGATTTGTTCTATGGTTACGTAATGCCTACAGGATGGTAAAGCTTCCGGAGCTTCTCAGGAATTGATACCCCACAATCCATCATGAAACCCTCCGCTCGCTGCCTCAAAGCCCTAGAACACATTGATTTGCGACATAAAAGTACTAGCTTCATCGGTCTTGGGCGCATGGGGCATGAGATGGCCTTGAACTTGTTCTCAAGACAATTTGCCAAGGATCCTAACGCCCGCTTCGTTGTGTGCGACGCCATTCCCGACAACTCTCACGCATTCAGAGAAAAGTTCCTCGGTCAGTTTCCTACAGCTAAGCTGGCCATTGCATCGACACCCGAAGAGTAAGCGAGATCATTTTACAGTAATCACAGAGGTATGACGAGGGATAGAGCGGCTTTAGCGTCAGAGACCATCCTCACAATGCTACCGTCGTCGCCTGAAGTGAAGACTGTCTATACAGAAGGCATTATTCCTGTTCTTCGTAACTTTCGAGTCAAAGAGGCGCGTAGTACGCTTTGCATAGATTCAACAACGTTGGACGTTTCCGTGGCTGAACAAGTGGCGGAGGACGTGATTAGAACAGGGGCGCAGATGGTGGATGCCCCTGTCTCTGGTGGTGCGTAATCGGGATTGAAAGCTAGGCTCGTATGGCATGATGACAAGATGTGGCTCTTGGTAGGCGTAACGGGTGCAAAAGCCGCAACTTTGTCGTTCTTAGTCGGAGGAAGCGAGTCATCCTTTAAGCGTTCAGAAAGCATTCTATCATTGATGGGGCAACGAATTATCCATTGTGGAAACTCAGGATCCGGGCTAGGTGCAAAAATATGCAATAATGTGAGCGATATATCCTCTCATGAGATGCCTGCTTCTGAAATCAAGAACAATGCACAGCTCATCCTTGGAGTACAGCAGATCGTCGTTGGGGAAGCCATGTTACTAGGCCAACGTTTGGGACTTGAGCCGGCTATTCTTGCAGGGGTGATCAACAGTAGCACGGGAGGCTGCTGGGCATCATCTGTAAACAACCCGGTGCCGTCATCGCTAGCAGACAAGTCACCGCCTTGCGAAAAAGATTACGAGGGTGGCTTTGCAACCGCGTTGATGTTGAAGGTAAGAAATTTAATGTAAAGAAAGATGCATCTGTTGAAATGTTCAGGATATGGGGCTCGCGAAAGATATCGCGAAGCAGAAGGGAAGTCCGATACCATTAGGGGAGGCGGCAGAGGAGTTGTATGGACGGGTGATTAAGGAACAACCCGACCTTGCACGGAAAGACTTTTCAAGTGTGTACCGATACCTGGAAAAGAAAAGGATGTGATTAGTTACGTAAGCCAATAGATGACATACGAGTGGTTGTAGTTTTGAAGCCAAGCGACTATGACTGGCAAGCCATCTGTGATCATCTTTGGTTAGTTTCTGCCTTTCTTCAGCCTTTCGTCCCATAGACAATTCGCCAGGCGGTCTCAACACCATCTCCCGCGCCCTCGCCGCTTCTCTCGTCCCTCGAGATGCTGAACCACTTGTCTCGGTACGTGTCTTATGCCATCCAACCGTCCATCCATATCGACCGGGACCCACAAGCATCTAAGAGTCGTCGACAAATTCTCGGTCGCGCCCGCCACGACGTGCGTGTATCCCTATCCGGAGTGTATCCTTTGTTCATAAGTACTTGCTAGATACATCGGTGCTGAGTTTCCAAAGATCCTCGATAATCCTCTCGTTGAGTACAGGCAGGCTAATCTGACCGTCCCTGGTTCGTTTAATGCCCACCCTTCCATTTTCGCGTTCTGATTTGCCATCCATAGCGGTCGTTGCTGCGTGTTTCGTCCCTCCTGAAGGACAGGCTCCCTACGACTATGTATTCGACTTTACAGGTGAAGTTCGGGATGATCGAACAGAGATGGTTGGCTCTTCCGTCATATTCTTATCTTGGTAACTCTGACAACAGGTGCTCAGATCCAGATTAACACCACCCTAAGTATCTCCCGACTGATCGGCCTCGAGGCGGCGAAGCACAAGGTCAAGGCATACGTCCGAATCCAGTTACCTTTCTATGACACTGGCAGTTCGAGCAAATCCCAACATACTGAGAAGGATGACATCAAGCCAGTGAACACTATCGGCATATGGTGGCACGAAACACTACGTGCTCTTGCTGCCATCGAGGGGTATGGATCTTTCCTATGTCAATCAACTATCATGTGTCTGATCTTTACAAGTCTCAATCTGGTCATTCTGCGGATTGGCTTCGTGTATGGGCCTTATACCAATTATGGAATTAGTATGCGATCTTCCTCTCTAATTGCCATCTTGTCCTCAACTTCCTCACAGTTACCTCCGGTATCACAGTGGCCTCTGTCTATGGCTACCTTAAGAAACCCATGAAGTCCATGTAAACATCAAGCTCTATGGCATCTACCGCTCATGACACTGATTATCTTCTTACCCAGGTGGTCGCCAGGCAAGAACCCAAACAACACAGTTAACGTGGCAGATGTCGCTGGTGCTGCTTGGGCGTGCGCAGAATGGATGGCTTCCCTTGGACGCACCGAGGCAAATATACTTGCAGGCGAAGAGATCTTGTTCCATAATGACAAGAAAAAGGTGAAGGAGGTCGAAGGAATGCCACCACATGATCAGAAACTGATTGCGCCGTTATTCAACCTTGTGAGTACATCCTAACAGTAGCACCCAGAACTCTCCATCATGGCTTCGCAGGTCGATGATTCAAACAGCACTCTCCTGAGTATTGGCGAGGTCGTTACGTCTTACTTTGGAACGACCTTTGAATTCTTCACTTTTGTTGAGAATGCTGCTATGAAGGTTTGTTGACTGATTCCGTTAGTGCATTGCGATGCTAACTCCTTTTATAGCTTACGGGTGACCACGTAGAAGAAATCAACGAACACCATGTTGGCGGATGGACCGAAATGATAACCACATCGAAGCCTCCGATTCCAAATACACCGCTTTCGGCCTACATGGATAGCTTCGCGCTTGCGAAACATGTACTCGCGTATAACAATACGAAGATCAAGGAGGTCGTCGGTTACAAATTGAAGAAGCCCTTCTTCAACCATGAAACAATCAAAGAAGTCATTGACAAGTGGAAAGAGGAGGGCAGTTGGCCAATCCTCGACTAGTTCCTTGTGAAGTTTGCTGAGTATTCAGATGTACTATGTGCTCGCATTCATCTTCGGCGATTCCGATCCTTTCATCTTTTGCACCTTACAATACATGGTAGAATACCTAATGTACATTCTTTTATGGTTCTTTACCGGCTTGTAGATACCACGACGTGTTATTCCATCAGTTTGATTACCGCACATGGATTCTGACAGAATTTCATTCGCTTGCTTACACAACCTTGGCTCTCTTGGTATTGACTAAGCTCTAGGATTACTCGGAGTCCTTCTCTTGTCCTCGCTTTTGTAGAACGATTAGAACAATAGATACCTAGAGGAAACCGTCCACAATATTTATGCCTTCGAGAGACGCAACCAGTCTTGAGGCTCCGAGTCCGACAGAATACGAACTCCTTCCACCCTCTGTACCAGGTGAACAACGACAATCGCTCATGGGGCAAGAGGAACAAGTGCAAAAATCCGAGTGCAGGCATGGCGATCTTGTTGCAATGTGTCTAGCATTAGTGAGCCCCTCTCAGGGATCCAGTTATGACATCAGCTCATCTGGATCTCATTACCGTCCGTCCCTCTAGGCGTCTGTCTCTGTCAGTGTCTTTGCCATACCTAACTTGTACCAGCGTCTTAAAAGAGGATTCATGATTCTAGGTTTTGGCCATTACCACATGGGTTGCTCTCCTGGCCAATGATCCCGTAGGTGCTGGGTGGTTTGCTTTCCATCCGACGCTCCAGACCCTTGCGCTAGTCTCCTTTACCTATGGTACACCTTATTGTTAAACTGCTATGCATTGTGCCGATTTGAGGGGACAGGGATCGTGACTCTCCAGCCAACATCACAGCCGAAGACGAAAACAGCGGGTTTACGAAGGCATCAGGTAGCTGTTTTCTTCATAGGGTTCCCCGCCATCGTCTTGGGGACGACAGCCATCGCATATAACAAATGGATACAAGGCAGGGAACACATGACAACCTGGCATGGGGTATGTCCGACGATAGATCACGCCAGATGTTCTGACCTTTAGAGCCAAGACATTTGGGTATCTGTCTATGACTTGGATTTTAATACAGGTAGGCTTAGGAGGTGGAAGTGTATGGTTCAAGGGTGCTGCATTTGGAGGAGGCGCTAAAGCAAAGGCAGTATGGAAGTATCATCGGTGAGGCCTGGTCATAGTCTCGATTCCTTGAGATCCCTGATATTGTCCAGGCTTTCGGGTTACGTCCTGTTCCCCACATTGATGTGTACTGCTTATCTAGGAGGTTTTTGGTCTCACTGGGCAAACAGAGTCGTGTCTTCATATCTTATTCGATTCGTTGCCTATATCCTAGCTCCACTCCTGACCATCGTTGGAATTTTAGTACGCGTCCGGTACGTATGAATCACGATGACCTCCGGTCTGAATAACTCATGTAGGTATTTTCCAGGCCATCCAAAATGAACTTTTCCCAAAAATAATAGATTAACTGTCCCGAGTATTATGAACATGAATATGATTGCCGTGCATGTAATCTAAGATCCAGTGATTTCTGCTGTTGGTTGAGGTATGATCTCTATTAGGAACCCAGGCAGGAAGCGCTCCATCCTCTCCTGCGTGGCCGTCCACAATGTCCGCTGTCGTTCATCTCTTGTATCGGGTTCAGATGGTGGAACCAAAATAGCTGCAGCGTTCATAACCAAAAGAACATTTTTGAGCGATTCAGGAATAGCCTCGTACTAAGCAAAAACGGTTAGAGGATGATAGAAAAACGAATCACATCGGCTGACCAGCTGATCACTTCTGTCGATATTCATCAGCCGATCCAGCAAATCCAGGATCTGAATCCACAGAATCCGGAAGTCTGCTTGAGTCTGACCCTCTCGCACATCCAGGTGCATAAAGGTTTTGCAGAGAAGCGCCGAAGCCCGAAGACGGGTTTCCGGCATTCCCTGCGGGTCTCTTTGGAAGACCTCAGGCTTCAGAAGGTCATCCAAAAGCGGGAAGACGACGCGATTGAAGATTTCTTCCACATGCGTATGATTTGCATCCTCAAACAATATATGCGGAGCCAGTAGAGCGCGTTGTAGTTGACTTATTGCATTGTGGCGCACCTCACGAGCAGCGTTCGCAGACTGCCGAGAGAGAGATACCAACAAATGTAAGCAGTATTGACGCCAAACTAGATACCGTCATGAGACACGAAAACCAAAGACATCAGGATAATTTTACCTTGGTGCTTTGGCAAATGGGATGAATCTAAGAAATGAGGCAGGAATCTGTTCAAAGTGGCGAGCAATTCAACCGCTTTTTTACCACGAGCTACTGCGGGTGAACTTGACCTGAGTGTCAAAACATGTCGTCCCAATAACAGAAACGATGGCTTACTTAACCGACGTTAATGGCTCTAATCGACGACCCTTTGGTTGCGAGCGTTCTGTCAGAGTTCCTGCGACTGTCATGAAATCATCCAGAATCATGATGAGACCAGAGGAATTGTCAATTGTGACACATTGATTCGAGCCATCAGACACTATGCTGGTGATCAGGTCAAATGATAACCGCGCAGCTTCTGGATTGGTCAACGTGGACCTCATGAGGGCAAAGACAAGATTCCACTCGGTTTGAGAACTAAAGCGTCACTGGTTGAAAGGCTGATGAAGAGTTGTAAAAGTTGTTCCCACCTGATAATTTCTCTATGCTTTTGCAATAGGAGGGTGAGGCCTGAAACTACCTGTTCGCCGACGGAGTTTGCAATGACTTGGGGAAGTCCGGACAGAAGATCAAACGAGACGTAGACTTGATCCCGAAGAGAAGACTACGATAATGATAGAATATCAGCAGTCTGATTGAGTGACCTATGAGCATCTAACCTTCTGTGCGAGTATCAGGCAGATACGCAGCAAGCTTACGACCGCGCGTTCGATCAAAAGGATGCTGTATTGAGTTGGGGTCGAGAGCAACGCTGACAAGTGTTCGAATACAATTGGCCTGATGTTTCAATTCAGCTTGAAAGCAGTCTTGAACGCAACTTCTATACTGACCAGAGTTCCTCGATATGATGTGGCGCTTGGCATAGAATGCTAACCATTGTTTCCAAGAAGAACACAGAAGCAGGATCGTATGGCAGTGAGAAGGATTTATCTGAGTGAGTCAAACCATCATCGAATTCTTGTTTGAGTCTGGTGACTGTTCGTTCGTGTGCAAGAGCCTCCAGAGCCCGGACAGCGGCTGTTAGGGCATCAATATCTAGCTGCCTATTATCATGTCAAGACCATAATGATGTTCTGATCACTGATTTTACTTACATGATCTGGCTGTAGAGTTCTTCAAGCCGGCATGATGATATGCAGTCAATCGTACAAAGAGTATTTTCAATATCGGAATCAGTCGCTTCGGGGACCAAGTGCTCTGTACTTGCATTATAAGGGGTCATCAGGTAGGAAGATAAGGCGGAGAGTAGACCGCCTTCGCTTCTGGTGACAGGACGAGGAGGCATACTACCCCTAAGAGGGATCATGGAGACACCACCCAAGAAATCCTCCATCTGCAACATTCTTGTTGGAAGAAGGGAATGCAAGAAAAGATTTTGAAACATCTCAAATATCTGACAAGAGAAGAATAAGGAACGGTATTCTGTGACCAAAGCAAAGCGGTTCTGCGTACCTGAGTCCAACCCTCTCTTAACGCGTTTCCATTTCCATTGACAATATTGAACAAGACAACGGCAGCCAATTGACCTTTGAAATTCGTACCAAATTTTACGGAAAGGTTTGAAACCGTGAGAGATTGGCCTTCCACTTCAATCAGAGGATAATTAGGCACTTGAGCGGGAGTGACATCGGACAATAGACTTGTGGCCTCCGATAAAGAGACAACAACAAAATCAAAGACATCAGGCAAGTTAAAATGCCCTGCAAGGGTGGCACATTGTCTAAAGCCAGAAATGGATCGCTGAATGATGTATTCTTCTTCAAAGCTGATGAAAGCATAGGCTATGGCCGATATCACTGGTTTCCACACGATCTTGAACATTTCAACGTCAAACACGGACGAATTGCAAATCATGTAGTTGCCTAAATAGGTAATTCGTGAAACCAATGAGGTTAGAGAGAGTGGCGCTCATACCGGCTTGTCGTGACCGCGTGAGAAGCTCCTTCCAAGCGTGTTCAAAGCCGAGTTGTCCTGTATGCTCCTCAGGCATGACGATCTCCCGCTTCCGGATTGAATCATATATATTTTGCTAGTCACAAATTAGTACGAAACGTGAGTGATACATGGCAGACCACACCAAAAATTCTGGCGAAAAATTATCACCATCATTGACCTGTCGTAAGTTGCGTTGATAGTCCTCTATCGTCATGCGTTTCTATTTTTCTTTGTGGAGAAGAACTTAGTGAACGACAATGACGACTTACCCGTACTTGAGGATTGTGAAGATCAGTATTTAACAAGATGACAGAGTAAGCCAAGACATAGACCGCGTCTTCATTCTTGATTTCCTCTGAAATTTTGTATGAGAAAGAAATGAAAGCATCGCAAACGGACACACCAGGGCCGGAAGCAAAATATGCTGATGCGAACGTCTCAGTTATACGGGAAATCTGCTGCGCTTCTCCTGGTAGTCGGAACGACTCCAAAAGCTCTCGCAAAGCATCTGCAATGGGTTTCTATTCTAGCGTGAGCCAGAAGGTATGTAACTAGTGTAATACAGACATTACGGAAATCGAACAACCCGATAAAAGCTTTCAATAGTTCAATGTTGTCTGGCTTTGATATATAGTCGCCCAAAAGGCGTTTATCGAGTCTTGTACAACCTTTCAGAAAGTATGCGAGGCTGCGCGCCTTTGTGATGTCTTCTGAGAGATCCGTGTAAATCAACTTGTTATCTTCTAAGAACGCGATGCCGGATTTTGGTTTCGCGTTAAAGCGCGAAGCACCGGTCAGGATCAACTTCTTTTGCGATTTGGTTTGAATCAGGGATTCTGGCGTCGGAAATTCCTAGTAGACAGATTTAGAAATTTTCGATCGAAAGTAAGGACATACTTACCGCCGGCCAGATGTCTGATACCTAAAGAATAAAAGTTAGACGGGTTAAACAAGACATGACAGCTTTACATACACCCTCGGCGCGTGCTGCCATATCATTCACGAAAGCTAGCAGAAGGTCTAAGCACATATACTGAGCATTCCGTTGTTGCACATCCTCAGCAGGATAATCCGTAGGGTATACAGCCTAAAAGTGAACCTTGTGTTAGTTCTTCTTGAATCAAGATACCAATACAATCAACCTTGGTCAAGAAACCAACAAGGCGCTCGAATAGATTTTCGCAGTTGATGTCACAATCATAATTAGCATACAAGTCGACCATGAAGCTAGGGTGCCGAGATATTTGACTGAGCGTGTCCAGAATCAAGTTTCGTGTCTCGCCTCGTGCAGGAGCAATCAAGATCCGAGAAGGAGCAGCAGCGCTCTCAAGCTCTTGATTTCGTTGCTCTCCATCTGGTCCGCCTTTAGAATACAACATGGGCGTACCAGGGCGGGGGGTGTTCGTTCGAGGACTACCGGTGTATGTCCTCTTCCCGCCAAGAGCTGCGGCATGTGAACCTTTAAGAGGAGGAGAGCTCGGGAGTGCTAGTCTGTCAATTGTGAACGCGAGGAACAATTCCTGTTGTAACTTCAAACGGTGACGCATGGTGTCAAAAACTGTGGAAATGGTACGGAGAGAAAAGTGCAAAACGGAGGTGTTGTCGGATCGCGCCAGTTGGAAAAGATATTTACAACCTGGATCAAGAACTAGAGCCTCTAAGGATGGAAACTCGGCAATACGAAGGCCAGACTCTTCAAAAGCGGTATTTAAGATGCTCAATGCAACAAGTCGAGTCGAATCGGTGTGTTGCTGGTCCGTAGGATCCAAAACGTTAATTAAGACTCGTAGAAGTTCTAGAATTGAGGGCAGACCATCTGCCAGGAGTTTGAGATATCAGACATATCATACAGCTGTTCAAAATCGTCTCAACATACATTGAGGTCGATCAGCCCCGGGGTTCACTGGAGTCAGTGGGATGGCCGCCCCTTCTGATTTGAGCTCCACTGTATTCTCTGTCATGACTTCTTGAGAGTCAACGGTGACCTCCCTAGACACTTCTTTGGTCGACTTCTCAACCGGGGACACTATTAATTTTATCTCGCCCTCTGGAGCGACTTCATCTATAGTCCGTAGTTTTGCTTCTTCCGTTGCAGGATCAAGGTAATGCAACCTTGAAGATACAGTCCTGACCAAGGCATGCATAGTGTTTTCTGCTGATCGACGTAGCGTCTCTAGTTTCAATGTTAGGACTCGCCTGCAATAAGATGGCTATATTTTACATACCGCTAAGACGGATTTGACAGCAAGTCGTTAATACCGTTTCAAGCATCTCACATACTTCGATATCTCCGAGGACCCTCCCGACGTCTCCGCAGAGACAGTCTTCGATGATCGCCATGATCTTCAAAAGGACAACCTCATCTCCTGAAGTATCACTGGCTTCAAATTTGCAATGCGAGACGGTGCTACTGAGCTCCACAAGAGCATGTTCGAGAGCAATAGAAGTCGGAGAGATAAATCCGCATACGAACAGACGATGTAAAGCAGACAGCGCAGCAGAAGTGATTGGACCCGTAGACAAAGGAGATTTTATGAGAGCAAAGAAGGGCGCGAGAATAGTGGGTAGACCTATGGTGGTTATGTCTGCACATATGACTGTCACGAATAGGGATTTGAAAGGATCAACGTGTCAACTTACCGTCAACACCCCTTACGGTTCGCTTAAGCTCTTGAAACCCGCCCATCAGCTCTGCCTCCCGATTACCTCGTCCAGACGTTTGCGACGCATAGTTCGATGTCGATATTCGCAAGCCGAGCTTACTTCCTAATGCTGAATCTTTCGAACGGACGAAATGGGTTGAGGAGGCCCAACGAGAGTTTTTGCGCATTGCGGTGGTGACCGACAGGATCTCTGAGTAAAGCACATGTTTGAAAGAGACAGTCCTGCGCGTCCTTGGGTCCATAGGAATTTACAGCTAAGTAATGAACACGTCCACTTTTGACGAGTCGATCATTGTCTGCTGACATAATGACTTGGATTCGTTATCACTAAGTACACGGGATATAATACGTAGTTGGACGACTCTAAGTGGAACCTTGCCCAGCGTCGGTCGCCCGTGAGGTCATGGCAGCCTGTCCGGCTGCTGTCGCAGCAAGCCGCGATCGTTTCCGCTCCGCCTCTGTACACGTACTTAAACTATCATCAGAGAGCAAAAACGGGAAACGTACCGGCTTCTTTCTCGCGTTCAATCTCGCTCACTATCGCTTCAATTTCTGCCAATTCCAGGTTCTGTAACACATTAGAGTACCAACAAGACCATTGCTTATTCCGACGTACTGTAACTTTGCCATAGCTTTCCATGACACTGATCTCAATATTCTTCGCTCCGGTTTGCACAACCTCAAGAAGACTCTTCACCGTAAGCTTGATGCTGTCTTCCCTTGTCATATCATCCTTGTGGTTCTTTTCGAGGAATTCCCGCACAGTTTTTGATGAGCGTCCGATGGCATTAGCCTGCAGTGCACTACAATCAGACTGGAGTCTAGATCAAACCATTGAACGGACCTTCCACGCGCTGTAGATGCCACTTGGTTCGGTCTGATACAGGCGTGGTCTGGAGTCATGAGGATCGAATCCAACAATAAGAGTCGATATCCCAAATGGCCGGACACCACCAGATTGAGTGTAACGCTATGCCATAAAGGCTGCTCAGAAAAGGGTTTCATATGTCAGGGTGATCTTACTTGTTGGATACCAGCGATGTGCCTGGTGATATACTCGACAGTGACTGGATCCTCCACAGTGAGTCGATGACTCTGGCATTCAATACGAGCTTTGTCAATGAGAACGCGACCATCGGCAGTCAAACCTAAAGCACAGTAGTAGTAAGTCCTGAAGTACAGTTCTCGACATGAGGGACGGACCTGCAAATGCAAGGCAGATGTGGTCATCAAGCATAACAACTTTTCGCACTGTTCGAGGGTCTTGCAGTTGAAGGACAGATTTCTTCTCGACACCGAGAACTACCACGTCCTTTCCACGAACACCGACCTATTGGTGTAAGAATTTAAACCTATCGCCCAACGACTGATAGGACTACGCACTGCACATGTCCCCTTTCGAACAGCTTCCAGCGCGTACTCAACCTAACAAATAAGCAGAAAAAGTCAGCTTCCACAAATCGTATATCACGCGAAGAAGTCAAGGAAACCTGGAACAAGTGGCCATCGGGCGAGAACACAGTCAGCGCTGGATTACAGACAGATCTGAGTTATTCAACTTATAACATGGGAATTCAACATCGAACAAACCTCTGTCATAGGACCTGGACATGATGAAATCGTGAAAGTAGTAAGTTCTGGGACGCGCGTCGAAACCTCATCACTTAAGGCTTAGTCATCATATCACTGCGCGTCCACAGAGGTTTGATAAAATAGTCTTCAAACTCCATTCTCCATTGATTGCTGTAGCCAACACTAGAAAGGAAGTGCTGCAAAGATTCTTTTCAGACTGCTTTTGACCAAGCCGCTTGAGTGATCAATTGAGCGCCGGTCCATGTCCCACACACCTCGCCAACTTTCTGACCCTGATATTCAGATCCTCGGTGCCAGTGGTATCGTCGACTGTGGCTTCTGCTCGGTAAATCTGACTGGCTTAACACTACTTGAGCGGGAAGAACACTATGAGCTCCACTTCTCCACCGCATCAGGTGAATTCACGATTCAACCTCGGCTGTTGCGCAATCTGAGCTCTGGCATACGGGCTAGGGTCCCTGAAATCGTCGCAGGGTGCGCAAGTGCCTCACACATCTACTCCAGCTGAGAAAAACATTCAATCTTTAAAAAAATTCAAGAAGTTCAACGACAAAGGCAAACAAAAAGAGATTCAAACTGTCCAGAATGATAAAGGGGCTTTTTGGCATCCTGGGCTGTCAGTGCCCCCTCCTCAGAATTACACGCAAGGCTAGCTCGTTATATGACAGTCATGTTATGTCTCACATATCGCTCTATCACAGGTCTTATACCTTTGCTTAAGAAGGCATTATTGAGCAGCCATGCTCAAGGATCCACCTTGCGTGCTGTTCTTTGCAGTGACCGTGCCATACACGTCTCACGTACATCCCTAGATCCAGGTTGGGGTTGTGGGTAAGCTCATCCGCTTATATGAAGAGTACCCTCTTTTGATTCTCAACACAGGTACCGCAATTTTCAAATGGCCTGTGCAGCTCTCATGGATCAGAACATCCAGCCTGATTATTCGACACTCCTTAGTGGACCTCCCTCCCCAGGAGTACGTGATCTTCAACAGTGGATCGAAGATGCGTGGAATGCCGGTCGGATCTTCTGTACAACTTATACTAATACCGCGAAAAATTAATTGTCCTTGCAGGCTTTGATCCACGAGGTGCGCAACAGCTCAAGAAACTTGTTGGAACCAAAAAGTGGCTCGGGACGGCAGGCCCGTCTGTTTCACGACATCAATTCTGGCCTATAGCTGACTCAATGCAGAATTGTACGTGGCGTTCGTATATCGTGGTATCCCGTAAGTGTGTTGGCTTGTATCCTTGTCTTTTCGTGCTTCCACATCACAGTACAGAACTTGTCGACATAAACCTGACTGATCGGCCTCGGGGTAAGCCTACTTCTTCGAATATGCATGACACCCCTAATTGTAATAGGAGCTGAAATCGTGAAGGATTGGATAGTCGACTACTTTTCACCGAAGTCAGATTCCAATGAATCCGTTAGCATCAACGATGCTCTTCGCGGTGCTTCCCCGATTGTCGTGACAGATCGAATGCCAATCATCCTCCAACATCAAGGCCATTCCCGGACTATTGTAGGCTATGAGATGACAAAAACCGGCAAGATTAAATTGTTGATGTTTGATCCATCCATGTGAGGGCCATGACCTCAGCTCTTTTGTATCCCTTACTAATCTTCAATGATCACCAGGAAGTTTGACGATACAACTAAGAATACGGCGCTTGCTCTCTGTGCTCGACGCGCTTCCTCCTCAGGTCCTCAAAAAAGGCTCTCAGGAAGCTCACCTCCATTACGACCTACCAAACGTTCTCGCTCCTCATTAGAAAATGTGATATCTATTGATGACGGCCATGAGGTCGAAGTTTTCGTAAAAGAATCGTCACCTGAACAGAAATATAAAAATACCTGGGAAGACAAAATCAAGCAAGTGTCCGGTAACTCTGAAGATTCTGTCAAGACTTTGCACAAGTTTTTAGATCGTTTGAGATTGCATCCGAGAGGCCTTGGGTGTGTAGACAACTTTCTTTGGTGCTTACTTACTCACTAGCACCCAGACGAATGGAATATCAGATATTATACTTTCCTATGGCGCAGCCATTGTCAGAGAGAGACAAACTCAGTAGGAGGATAATTGCCAGTACTAAATATTGATGTAGAGAACCTTTCCTTGCAGATCCAATACACATGTGTGTTTTACAGAATAACAAGCCTAGTATAGGAGTACTTCTCATCTAAATTTTCATAACAACATCTCCGCTAGATGTCTCTCCAGGCACGGTGTTTGGCAGGCCAGAAAGAGGAGGTAAGTCCAGCGCCGCAACAGCACTTCGCAGAGCCCTCTGCCAGGCTTCCTCTATTCGATATCCACCGCCTCTCATAATCCCTTCTCGATCCTTTCGGACTGCCTCGCTTAGAAAGTCCTCGTAGCCTCCAATTCTCATCTCAAACATATCTTCGTAAGCATACCAGTCGTCGTCTAGTGGCACATGTGGAGCATCCGGGATAACTGTGCTCTGCGCTGCTCTCGACTGTAGTAATCTGGCATTGCTCTGCAACACTGATGTCGAAGCCGTACGCGCCAAGGTTTTTTTCGCTGCATTCGCGCGAGATTTTGATATGATCTTCAATGCATTCTTGTCACTTGTTTCTAGTTTGTCGATAATCTCCCTTTTACCCTTTTCGCGCTCTTCGCGCTCTTCTTCCTCTTCGCGTCGGAGTTCCATCGCCCTGTTTTCCCGTTCTCGGCGGTCCGCCTCTTCTTGCTCCTTCAAAGCTTGTACATAGGCTTCTTCCCGTTGGATGTTGAGTTCAATAAGTGCTGCATTCTCTTCGCGATACGCTTGAATGCGAGCTTCTGTCTTTGTTATATCGATGTCGTTTATGAGATTGAAAGCTGCAGCGGAATGAGGCCAAGAAGTGATACGAGATACAAACTAACTTATGTCTTCAACTTCTTCAAGGTAGTCATTGTATGTTCGCAAGTCGGGGAAATCTTCGCGTCGTTTGTTGAACCTGTCAAAATCAGCTCTTTCCGACGCGTCCGAATGCCATAAATTACGAACTCTTTCGCAATCCGTCTACGAACGGCGACCTCCTTTTCTACGCCAAGGTCTTCGAACGTTTGTGGCATAAAAGCAAGTTTGCGTAGGACCTTGCTACAAAGAGGACATGGAGCTGGACCAAGCGTAAAGAGACGATCTATACATGATTCGCACCTGAGATAGCCATTATAGTCAAAGAGATTTAACTCGTGCAAAACGGGAACCACATTACGCACACACATTTTATGATAACACGCGCTCACTAACAAACGAAGCTTTGGGTTCAGGTAACGGTCACTTTTGCATACCGGACATTGATCGTCCATTGACTATATGCTTGTAAGAACTTGTGTCAAAAATAAAGCATAGACTAACGAAGTACTCAGATGTCCGTCCTGAAGGATCTTTGACGCCACCTCCAAAGACAGTTGTGGAAGTACTTTGGACCTGTGGTGTCGAGGACCGCGTAGTACTCGTGGACGAGCCTACTCCGCCCTTCCTCACAGTTTTACCCTGCAACCATCCACCTACTTTTGGAGTGCGGCTCGCCATATGTTTGACGTCAGAAATATCTGGTGCGAACAAACAAAGGGTCACGCAACGATGGTGACAAGCCCATCAACCTTGACAAATGACTGATAACATATATAAGTACTGAGCAGAATCACAATTCTACCTGAGCGTAGTGACAAGAGTGTAACGTGCGTTCGGCGTGTGTATGCCGATGCTGTCTTTGCAGTTCTCAAATCCGGTAGATGCATCTGTCGTGGTTTACTATTTCCCATCTCGTACTCTACTCCATACATTCTCACAATGACGGCTCAGACTGTGACTACGCAATCAGAATGGCGCAAAGCCATAGAATACCTCCCTTCAACTCCTAACAACATTCCTGCGTTTTTTCTTGCTCATGGATCTCCGTTCTTAGCGTTCCCTGATTCTGAGGCCAATTTACATGGCCGACTGGGCTCTTATTCTGGCCCTAGCGGGCCTTTGGCTAGTTTTCTCAAGGATTTCGGTCCTGCACTGCTGAAGAAGTATGAGCCTAGGGGAATCGTTGTTTTCAGTGCTCACTGGGAAACCTCTGGAACCCGTCTCGGTGTGTTACTTCCTGATCTTACTTGGCAGGTTGATCAAACTTAAGGACAGTAACTGATTATGGAGATGAGAACCCGCTTCTAATGGATTACTACGGGTTTCAGCCTTCCATGTACAAATTGAAATTCAAATCTCAAGGCGATTCAGAGCTTTCACAACGCATCGTGCAGCTGTATCACGAGGTCAGGCATATCTCGTCGCACAAAGCGGAATATGATCTCATATCTGTCTGATCCAGGCTGGTCAATCTGCAAGGACCACATCCAAATCCGAAGCCCGTGGTGAAGATGGACGAGGGTTCGAAGGCCCTGGCCTGGATCACGGTGTCTTCGTTCCTTTCAAGTTGATGTTTGGGGAGGAATTGACTGGCGTCCCTATTGTACAAGTCTCAATCGATTCAAGCCTAAGCCCAGAGAAGAATTGGAACTTGGGGAAAGCCATTACTAAATTGAGGTTTGCACTTCTTGATAAAAACTGACTGATAGATACTTGAACGTAGTCGTGAAATCTAGGGAAGAAGGAATTTTGATTATATCTGGTGGACTGACCTTTCACAACTTGCGAGACTCTGCTTCCTTTTCGCCTGATAACTGCCGACCTGTACACCGAGAGTTTGATCGAGCCATTTTTGATGCCGTCACCACACTAGATGTACGCATATGCACATTAACGTCCTAACGTACCTGTGCTGAACACCATCGTCAGGCCGACAAGCGCAAGGAAGCGATGATGAACCTGACAAAACATCCGGGTTTCCGCGCCTCTCATCCTAGGGAAGAGCACTTTATACCACTCTATGTCGCTGCTGGTGCCGGTGAGGGAGGAGATGTTCGGGTTGTGACAAGCTTGTACGGTGCTCCGACATTTGCCTTCGGTGTATGACATGGAAACAAGTCCCGTGAACAACATGGACATGAGGGCTACTAGACAGAATCAAAAGATCGAAATAAAGATTTGTACATAGCATCGCAGATCACGTGATTTTACATTGCCACGCGTGAAACTTTGATGGTATAGTGAACGTTGCTTCCTGCTGTCCAAGTGACTGCATGATTTCTGCACTTCACGCTTTTCCTTGTCCAGCTGTCAACCTCAACGATCAATCTAAACCAACAGCGCAGTGCGCGCACCCTGATAACGAAAATCGTACGATTTTACCCATATTTCTCGAGTTTTCCGGGTAACATTACTGACAGCTTTTTAACCAGAACAGCCACCCTTTCTTACCGTACTTTTGACGGTCTTTGCGGCTCAGTCTTGGTTCCTTCATCTTTTGGTTCTTTGTCCAATACCATTGTGTCCGTCTCTGGTCTTCAACTTCTTAACAAAAATCAGCGCGGTCCGCTCTATTCATGGCTCCTCTCGCGGTTGTAATTCCACACACGCCAACAATGACTTCTGAGGCGAGCCGGAGACTCTCCTCAGCTAATTCATTTGTCTTCAGTTCGCGAGACTCTCGGAGTCTGATTGTTAAGGCCCCGATGACGCCGCCCCTCTCTCCAGGCAACAGCGATTTAGGTGGCGATACAAAGACTCCAGATGAAGAAGTTCAGAAGGGCGATGCTTCTGATCCCAACGCCCCCAATATGGCCGGTCCTGACACGGCTATTTCTCCCCGATCAGATACAGAAATGGATGTCGACAAGGATACAGCAATGCTGGCTTCTCCGACTCGTCCGCTTCGACTTCTGGAGGATGAGCAGGTACATCTTCAGAAGTCAGGCCTCAAACTATCCGACTTTGAGGTACGGGGGACACTAGGTTGGTCTCTTCGAGCATTGTGGTCTTACAAAAATCATCTAACTGCTTGTGGAAGGTTCTGGCACCTTTGCTAAGGTCCTCCTTGTTAGACACCGATTATGCACAGCACATCCAGGCACTCAGAGCTACTTTGCGATGAAAGTCCTCCGCAAGACTGACATCGTAAAGCTTCGTCAAGTCGAACATGTCAACGCAGAACGATACATCCTTTCAAGAGTGTCCCACCCTTTCGTAGTTGACCTTTTCGCTACCTTCCAGGACAGCGTCAACGTTTATATGTTAATGTCCTATGTTCCTGGTGGCGAACTCTTCACACATCTGCGACGCGCCCGCCGCTTCACACCAGACGTGACTCGTTTTTATCTGGCAACCATCATTTTGGCTCTCAAATACCTACACTCCTTCAACATTATCTATCGTGACCTGAAACCTGAGAATCTACTTCTTGACGCACGCGGTTACCTTCGCTTGACTGACTTCGGATTTGCTAAAATCGTTGACGACCGGACATGGACCCTATGTGGCACTCCTGAATACCTTGCCCCTGAAATTATTCAATCTGACGGTCATGGTAAAGCAGCAGACTGGTGGGCATGCGGTGTGCTCTGTTATGAGATGCTCGTCGGTTATCCTCCCTTTTTTGATGAATCACCGTACGGCATTTATGAAAAGATTTTGAATGGACATATCCACTGGCCACGGACCATGGACCCCTTGTCACGAGACCTCATCCGAGCATTCTTGAATCCCGACAGGACGAAGCGCCTTGGAAACATGATCGGAGGGCCTCAGGATATTCTTGATCACCCGTGGTTCAGAGGCGTTGATTGGTCTGCGTTGGAACGACGCGAGATTAACGTGAGATTAATCCTGAAATTGCCCTTTTACTGTTGACAACTTCTTGTTATAGGCCCCGATAATCCCTCACACGTCCTCTCTTGATGACACTCGTCATTTTGTGCATCAGCCTCTCCCTTCTCCAGAAGAAATGCCTGGTTTGATAAAGGAAGAACAACCGCTTGCCCTTCATCAACGCTTCGACCCGATAGCTTACCAGTTCCTTGAGTTCTGATCACATCAATGTCATCCTTCCTTATCCTGGCGAGCAAGGTTTTTGTATTCATCGCTGTCTTTGGAACACGCCACCTTTTGTTACTGCACGATTCGTTCTCAATCTCTAGATCGTTCTTTTCGTGATCTTCGTTGATCAGACCTAATCTTTTCTTCAGTTTTCCCGTGGTTTGAATTTACATGCTTGGAGTTGTATCAAATAGTATCCAACTACACTCGCCCTTCTGCTTTGGTGCATATACCGCCTTCTTTACATCTTACAAACGTCTTGATAAATCGTGCTTTATGTATATTCGTAGTCACTTCTTTTGCACTCCAAGTAGTGTAGCCCTTCTTGTCTCATCTATCTTCGTGTATCGTTATAGAGTAAAGTCTCTCTTACCTTGTCACCCAATCTACAATCTCTTGACGCGTCAAAGTATTTATTATATAAGCTTCTATATCTTAATCACCCCCTCCATCAGTATGGCGAACAATATATCGTCTTTATTCGTTTCTGAAGCTCAGCTAATTCTGGATGAAGTGTGTCGCCTTTCTTGCTCGCAACTGCGCTTTCGTCTAAAAGCGCACATCCAAGGCCCGTCGTCAAAAATCGGAAAGTTTGAAGACCCTCGGCTCTCCAATCCAACTGGATGGAAAAGCTCTCGCAATTCAAGTTCACGAGAGCTTCGTCTGGATTGCCGAGAATACTGCTGTTGTGAGAAAACTCGATTTAGAGGTATTTGACCCTTGCGGCCAACGAATGACTTGGAAGATAAAATTTGTCTTGTTAGTCTGGTAAAACTGTTCAACTCTATAAAGGGCACGCCGGCCCTGTAACGACCCTAGCATTTACTGACATGGTTTTGGGATCCGGTGACGAAAAGATTCTCATCACGGGTTCTTGGGACCGGGTGAATGACTCGCTCTTCTTGGCTACGACGCGCGGACTGATTGACTGATTGGGGAAGACTATCAAAGTGTGGAACACAGACGTGCATTATTTCACTTTGCTTTCTCTTCTCAATAGTATCGCTTAATCGTTTCTCATAGACAAAGGAATTGCTCTCGACAACAAAAGATGCTCATAGCGATTTTATCAAGGGCTTGTTCGTCTTACCATCTCATAACTTGTTAATTTCGTCCGGATCAGACAAGGTTGTACGGTTCTGGTGTGTGCACAGTCAAATACGTTAATTTTGTTGACTGTAAACAACATAATTTAAGGGACCTTACCACACTACAAGAAAAGAAGCCTTTGAGAAGCTTGGGCTCTATTTCTTCGCATACACGACCTGTTGAATGTCTTTATGCAAGTACGCGCTCTGACACCTCCGTCATCTTGTATACTGCAGATACCATGGGTATCATCAAATTTTGGTTGCTGACGAAAGATGTGGGATCTCCACCATCATGGCACGGCATACTACAAGAGGAATTGACACATCATCGGACAAGAATCAACGAAATATTGTACGGCTCCGATCATCTCTGGACAGGTATGAGTTCCTAGTCACAATCACCGATCCATGTCTGAGTATGTATACAGCATCTGCCGACGGGACCGTGCAGGTGCTGAACAGGGCCCCAATGAGTTCTCTCCAGAAACCTTCACCACCGATAGAGCATCCTGTACCCGTCAGAGCCATCCTTCCACTCTCCTTGACTGAGCTCGGAGAACCGTATCTCCTAACAGGAGCAGGTGATATAATGCGAGTGTACGATGTATCAACTTCTGATGAGCCAGAGCTCATTAGAGAGATGGATGCACACTGGCATGATATCACAGCGATACGCCTCTGGAAGCGAGCAACTATTGGGGTTGATGGCATGACCCGGATAGAACCATGGATTGTTACCACCAGCTTAGATGGTACAATCCGCAAATGGAGGCTAAGTGGTACGATTTAGGGTCTATCTCCAAAAACCAAGAACTAATTGACCATACAGAACTCCTTTCTTCCCCTCCCACACACAAAGAGCAAGGATTGCCCGCGTCGGTTCCGACTACATGCGTCCAAAAGGCTGGATTCGAAATGACAGAAGACGAAGAGCGTGAGCTGGCGGAACTTATGGACCTTAATTAGAGCAAGGCGGGACTCTATGTGGCTGTGTCTTACAGAAGCCCGTTCGTTTCATTCTGGAACATATGAATACTCATCTAGCTTCCATTCCTTGAATTCCGGTTTTCGTTCTGCCGCTCTTTCGCACGTACTTGGGCGGGAAGCAACTTTTGTCTTAACTTGAAACATCAGTCTCGCACAACTCACCGGCCCAGGAATATATGTTTATGTCTTCGTGTTTGATAACGTTTCGAGGATGCAGTCGCGAAAGAATTTGCAATCTCCAGTCATTCTGAACTGGTTTGGATGATGGTCATAAAGAAATTTGACCATGTCCACATTAATTTGCATCGAAGTGGCTACCGGGCATCATATCTCAGCTGTAGCCGGCATAACAGCGCCGTGGTTATAACTATTCACCAGATGCCCAATTTAAGGGGTAGTGATGTTACACCGAATATCAGAAGGTTCGGGAGCAGGTAAAAGGTTGTTCCAGTATGGTCTTAGAAAACGAGAACAGGCCACGATACATAGGAAAGCTTTGAGGATGTTGGGCTCGATAATGAAAGAAACCTTTATTATTCAAGTCATAGGAGCTTAACGCACAACTTCCCAATATTCAGTCAATATATAAAACGAACATGCGATTTGGTGTCGTCGGCTGATAGCGGGAAGTATGATAAAATATTGTGATAACCTCTTATTTCCCAGCCATCCATTCATGCAAATTGAGACAAATTAAATCAATAGATCATGTTACAACTTTGCGCGTACCACCAGGCCCTGAGCATCTCTCAGTCTGGCTGCTGCCGTAGTCACGAGTTCGTCCACACTTTGGATGGTATGATCAGCGAGGGAGCGCACACTTTTACGGGCGGAAGAAACTCACATTTCTTTCGCATGTTTGATATCCTATGAAGATGAATTTTAACTCAGTATTTCATGATTTTGGAAAGAGGGACACACATTTATAGACCCCGCGACACGTCCCATCAGCCCTGTGGAAGGAGTATCAGGAGGTGTTCTTCAGGAGACACTAGGCTAACTTACAAGCAAAACCAGGAATTGACTGTTCAGGATGATTCGTGAGTTCAATTTCGTGAGGGACTTTCCCTTCTGCAAGCAAAGCATCCATCTCGGCCCGTCTGTTCGTCTCCCTGATATTCCAACGATAAAATCGCGTTGGCGCGAAATGACGAAAAATGGTACTCACCAGTCTGCGACGTAAGGCGTCTTTCGCACACTCATAGGGCGCCCCGAATAAATCAAAGTGCGGGCCACATCATCATAACCAGCGGTGAGAACCAATTCCTTGTGTTTCTTGGGAGCGCCGGCCTCTACACTAGCTACGAAGCGTGTTCCCACCCAGACGCCTGAGGCACCATATCTAAAGGTATAACGTGAATCGTCAAAGGATACTTGAGGAAATAATACTAACGCGAGGGAAGCGGCTAAGCCGCGACCGTCCGCAATGCCACCGGCAGCTACAACTATGATGGGCTCACCCGTAAGGGAACTCGTTTTGCCTTTGCAAGCGTCCACGACCGCGGGAATCAGAATGGAAAAAGCCGTATCTCCGGTGTGTCCACCTCCTTCTCCACCCTGGGCACAAATGATATCGACACCTGAAAGGTAAAGTATTTGAGAAGTTGAGTCAGTTTCGAGGCAAGATATGCAACCACCTTGAGCAAGCGCTTTGGGAACGTGCTGTATGTTCGAGAACGTATCAGGTCGAGTACAGTGCGATCAAACCTTCGCTTTGAAGACCAACCTTTGGGTGTCCGACCATGCTAAGAAATGGATTGATTTCAGCATCATGCGCGATGAAGAAAGATCACCCTCACTTCATGACAGGGATGCCAGCAGCGTGTAACTTGTCAACCGCCCATTTGGGTGGGACGCCGACAGCACAGACAAATAACGACGCTTTGCTTCTGATGATTACATCGATGAGCTCTGGGAGTTGCCCATTAGTGTAATCCCTCTATTCATGAAGGTAACCAATCAGAAAAGGAATTGCGAGGTAGTAGACGCAACAAACATTCGTTCTTCTTGCATTGCCTCCGACTTGGGGAATCAGGAGATCAACGCCGAAAGGCGCATTCTTGTCCTCGAGATTGCTCTTGAGTTCGTCAATGGAACCCTGTAGGAATTTTGGACTCTGGCGAACACCACCAATGACACCAATGCCACCTATGAGACACCATGCATCAAATAAAGAAGTTCCAGCTGTGATGTCCATTAGCTTACCTGCATTCGTGACAGCAGCGGCGAGCTTTGGACCCGCTGCGACGTTCATGCTGAGGATTTTTGTCAATATTGACTGTCCTTGTGAGGGTAAATTGAGTAACTACCCGGCCAGCATGACGGGATGGCTGATATTAAACAATTTTGTGAGGGGCGTTGAGAAGATGGGCTGGGACGAAGGCATTGTGGGGCAACGTGTGGAGAAACGATAAGCGACTCATTTATATAGCCTGAGTGAGGAATGTGTTACCATGATCCAGGAGTGGGACTGCCGGACCGAGCGGTGCGATTGCCGCGGACATGACGGGATCAAATTCTGTTTTAATTTTTTTCCGTGACCATGTCCGGTGGTTGTCCTGTTGACCATACAGACGTTCCGTCCCCTTCGTGTCCCGTAGATCACAGTTCGAAGGCATCCACTTCTTCATGGAGTCGATTTTTCTCCAGCGCCCCCTCTTCCTCCCATGCACCCCTCTCCACTGATCGTGAAATTTCTTCAATTCCCCGACTCAGTGACGGCAACTGGGTCTATCCTTCAGAAGCTCAGTTCTTTGCTGCTATGGCTCGAAAAAACCACAATCCACAAGCCGCGGACATGAAGACTATTGTCCCCATACATAATGCCGTCAATGAGCGTGCCTGGGCAGAGGTCTTGAAATGGGCGGCTGGCAGAGGCGGAGACGCATGCGGTGGAGTCAAGCTTGTCAATTTCCAAGGCAAACCTAATGAGAGGAGCCCAAAGGCTCGGTTGAAGATGCTTCTTGGGTTTGTCGTCTCGCCCTTGCTGTCTTGAGGCCCTAACGTGTTACGACAGCTATTCTGCACCTTTCGATCGACACGACTGGATTGTCGACCGTTGTGGTGTCCAAACCCGTTATATCATCGATTTCTACACTGGCCATAGTCAGGGATCGTCTGATAATAACCTGTCTTTCTACCTGGATGTGCGCCCTGCATTAGATACTTGGGAAGGCGCGAACATGAGAGTCCAGCATTTCTTCGGACGAAGGTTTAGATCATCATCCTCATAGTGTGTGGTTGAAGTCAAAAGTCATTTCCTAAGTACAGTCATGTATACATCATCAATATAGGCTAGCGCTTTCCTTTTGTCCTTGACTTTTTGACTGGGCGCTCGACTTCCTCTTCATCTGTACTACTCTCTATGTCTGCATCTTCATCTACGTCCTCGATGTCTTCATCAATTTCTTCGTCATCATCCCAATTATCGCTGTCATCATCATCAAGCTCATTTTCATTTTCGTCTTCATCAACTTCTGCGTCTTCCGCATCTTCATCATCCATAGCCTCATCCTCAAACTCGCCTTCTACCTTCTTACCATTAGTTTTAGCGAGAGCTTTTTTGCGTTGTACATTTCGCTCTTGTTCCTCGCGTCGCTCCTTTCTCAATTTAGCTTTTGCGGCATGTTCCGCTTTCATTTCTTCAATCTCTTTCTTTGTCTTCTTCACTATGGGCATGTCAGACGTTGATTGCCAGAGTCAGGCAAACCGCATACCAAAGTGATGATAAATCACATTCCCTTCTTTCCCAGGAATACCTTCAACTATTTTGACCAGTCGTAATTCCATTCTTGGCCCGATTTCATCAAGTCTGACTGCTTTCCTTTGACCCTTCTTGTTGTTTCTTCCAACATAGTCATCGGCCAAATCAACGGCGTCCCCATCGTCCCCTGCGACACTTTCCGTGGAGGAGGCCGCACTCTCATAACCTCCGTCTGGCCCAGGGTCCCCTCTCTTTCTAAGCACAAAGTCCGCGATGTCTTTTTCATTACCAAGGTCGAGTATGGTCGACGTCGAGGAGCTCTTGGTCGTGGCGCCTTCAAGGACGCGTCGAACGCGTTTGGACACACCATAAGGTTTTACGGTAATCAAATAATGGCGGAAATCAACTGTCTCACGGCTGGAATTGTAAGATACAAGAACGACTCTTCGTGCCGAGGAAAGCGTCAAATTCTGTGGAGAGAGAGGCGGGAACATGGTCTGAAAAGTTTTCATTAAAAGTGGGATGTGCGGAGGTGTTGTTGGAGATGGAGGAGGAAACGATGCGAGCACTAGCTATGGACAAGTTCAGTCCGATTCAGGCTTGTGAAATCAACCAAGCACTCACCAGAGGGGAACTAAGGTACTCCATTCCGATGCTTCTTGCTCTCCGTGAGACATTGAGGATATCTTTGATAAGGCTGTACCGTTCTATCCGAAAGCTAAGCGTCGGACCAGCAGAGAGACGAACGATTCTCAGAGAAGGAGCAATGTCTGTCAAAGTGAACGCAAGCAAGTGTGTAACTTGCAAAGCCGGTGCCATTGTCAAGAAGTCTTTGAGTTTATTACGTTTCCTTTCCTTTCTTCAACGTCAAATTCTTTACATAGTACACGGAGCGATGATAGCTAAAACACACTTTTAGACGGCTGGCAGTATTGGGTTCCATAACTTTACGGACGTCGCGCACGAGGTGAACGAGCGAAGAACCGACTTGACCATGCTTGATTATGAAAGATTTGGGAACCCCGTTCTCGGTTGTTGGGATAGGGCCTTTGAGATGAGTCCTGTTTTTGCGTTTGCGTCCCATTGCTCTAATTGAAAGTGAATCGAAAACTTTTTTGGGACATGTCGTATTTGCAGCAGTTGGGATCGCCAAACAGCGTTGACGGTGACCATCAATGAGCGGTCGTCTCGCTTCCTTTCGTGGCCCCTCAACTCCCGTGGCCTCTCCAGTGCGTGCAAAGCAACCTGAAACTCCAACTTCTCCATCGCGTCCCTCAGAATCCACATATCACAGGAAAACACGGAACATTCTACAAGAATTATGTTCGATTGCAGAAACATGGGATCAACTTGTAATCATTGACGGTCTGAAGGCCGCAAAGAACCTCGTAGATGCACGAACTGATCTAGAGTATGCATTGATTTTTTTTTCTTCTCCAAGATGTCCTGATATCATTATTGAAATAAGCAATGATATTTCAGCTCTTCCTGACAAACAACCTCGTTCGAAACTTGTTGGACCGAGACTCGACTTTATGGATCAGTGCGTCGAAGATTTAGATCAAGTCATTTTGAAGATGGTAGGGGAATTTGAGCCATTATCTGACTGTCATCAGAATTAATCATCTATTTACATCACAGCAAAGGCAATTCCGTCGGATGAACGCAGCCATAGAAAACTTGGAAACAATATTTTATGAAGCGAGCAAGACCAAGGGTTGGCAATGGGCTCGCCATGAGCCATTGTGGATAACGTGGTCACTAGAAAAATTCAGTACGTTAACACCCTGCCATCATCATCATCGCATCCCGGTTTACACTTTGTACCAGTGACTAGTCTCTCCACCATTTTGGTCCCATATCATCGCTCTCTCAATCTTCACACCGAGCTTGTGAACAGTCTTCGCAGTCATTCAATATCCTTCCAAGAGTCTCGTGATGTGATTTTGAAATGGGCCCAACAACCATGGTTGCAGGAGGACGGTTGGGATGCCAAATGGGAAGACATTTGCGCCGCTGAAGTGGAACGATGGGGGAAGAGAGATACCGGCAAATGAACCAAACTCGATGACAAGCAACGAAACATTTGTACAAGTAGCAGAGGAATCTCGATATACAATAATAAAAAAACACTATAGTTCGTCATCAGAGATGTGAATTTCATCGACATTAGCTGTTGATGCTGCAGTAGTGTCCTTCGCTGCCGGTGCCTCCTCTCCATCAACAGGTGGCAGTCTAGTCGTAGTCGCAGCCACAAACCCTTTGACGCCTCCTGCCTGTTTCTCCGCAGCAGCCATGGCATCCTGTGGCTCGTCTTCTTGGACCTTCCTCGTGCCTTGTTTGGCTGCGGTCGCCTCTGCCGCCAGGTAACTCGCCTCTGTATTGAACTGTGCTTGAACGCTCCTCTTGATACGTAGCATCTCCTTGAAAGTATCTTCGGAGCCTGTATCGAGCTCGAAAGAATGCCAATGTGCCCAGAATTCAGGATTGACACGTGGGTCACAGAACTGAGATGCATGGGCAATGATAGCACGGGCACGGTCGATTTCGCCCAATTTGCGCTCCATAGCTGCGAAGCGGAGGCACATGTCAGCGGTCTGCCGGTCAGGAAGGACTGGAACATCGGTAAGTATTGAAGACATTAGGTCGATCTGGTTTCCCTACCTTCCAATGCCCGTTCGTAGATAGGACGGGTCGCCGGTAAGCCATAATTCTCCACTGCTTTTGCAATGTATATTGTAAACATCTGAAACAGAATTAACGTCGGCAGATATCATACATGTACAGTATCACGTACGTCAAATTTATCTTGATCAGCAACGACCTTGGTAGCACGATCGAGGATGTTCATCGAGCGTTTAGCAAGGCCATAATCCTCCTCTAACTTGGCATACATGAGAAAAAGAGGTTTGCAGGATTTTGGCGGGCACTTTTCCAACGCCTGTTCAAACAAGTCACGAGCTCGCTCCAGTTTTGAACCACCCTGACAAGGCTGTGAGTATCGAGAACACTAAAGGTCATATTGAAACATACATAGCGTTTCACAAATTTGGAAAGATAAATATTCCATATTTCGAAGGATATAGGAAATGTGAATAGCTCAACACCGCGTTCGTAAATCTAAGGATAGGTCAGTAGGAGGACATTGGCCCGGGTACTCCGTCATACCTTGAAACTTTCCTCGAAATATTGGTTCTCTTCCAGGAATGCAGCATAGTTGACGATAATCTGCGCATTAGCGATGCGAAGCTCGAGTATTTTGTCGTAGACATTCTTCGTTAATTCTACTGTCCCAATGGATTCTTCAAGGTCGACGTAAAATGACCAGAGTTTCAAGGATTTGAATAATCTTGTCTGAGCAGAAAGAGTCTAAAAGATGAAATGAAGAGACATGTACGCAAAACAAGAAAGACAACCTACATGATCGTGATAGTTGACTTTGATATTTTTCGGGATGGCAGTTGCACGTTGCATGACTCGAACGGCATCGTCGTAGTTTCTGATAGAACGTTAGGACAGGAGCTTCAAGTACTAAATGAACGTACCCATGACGAATTTCCATCTCGGACCATTCACACCAGACCTCAGCAAGGTCTTCAACAAGCTTGAAGTTGACCTTGGTGGCTTTCTCAAGAATCTTACGTGCACTATCGAGATCCTCCTCAGCCTGCCCAGTGACCCCCCCTTCTTCATAGAACTTGGCAAAATTGATGTATAACCGATGGAAGTTGGCCGTAGCTTTTCGTGGATTGATGGTATCCAATGCTTTGGTATACGTCGCAGCAACCTGATCATATGTGAATAAAAATCCCTTACCGGGAAAAGATGACTACCTTTTCATCGTCTTCGCCCCACAAAGCAATCCTTTTCTCCCACTCCTGTACATCGTTTGGATTCCGTCGGATGAGGACGTCATTGACAAGGAAAGGTCTTCGATCTGTTAGATCCTCGAATTCTGCTATTTTTGCGTCCAGTTCTCGTTCAGTTTCAGCAGCTTCCTCCTCAGTCTCGTCATCTTCGTTCTCCAAGCTGTTCATCAAGGCACTGATGAGCGACTCTCCAAATTCAGCATATGCATCAAAAATCTGGGTAAAGTCCCGAATGGTCAGCACGGATTTGAGACCGCACTCAAAGGTCTCCTTGGCGCGATCGAACTCTCCTCGTTTAATCCAATATGTAGCCAAACCTGTCCACAAACGCCCTGCTTGGTCCTTATAAATGGCTAGTCCATCCTTATGAATAATCTTCTCCACATTGAGTTTTCGTGCACTCAAGGGATCTTCATCTTCATCGTATGGGTGAGTCGTCGTCTGCTCATCAGACGTTACAGGAGCTTGACCAGCCATGGCGGGCTTGGCGTCATTAGTTGCGGATTCGGGGATTTCCGTCGCACTCTCTGCAGCTTTTGCCTCTGCTACAGTGGTAGCCTCATTGGATTCAATGGTTTCCTCTACGTCCAGTCCAACCTCATCCCCAAACTTCTCCACTACTTCAATCCAAGCTTCAAGGAGTTGATATGGGCTTTTCCCTTCTGGGCTTGAATATTCACCGCGGGCAGCTTTTCTTGCTAATGATAGGAGCAACTTTGAAGCTTCTAGCGGCCGAGGTGGTGAGTTGGCTGGGGAAAGCAGAAGAGTCGTGAATCGTTCAGTAATAGTGGGATCAATGGCGAGGTAACGCCGATAGACATGTACAGTTGTAGCAGCACCTTTACCCTCTGCCCACAGTAGGTAGCGGACCCATATGCGTGAATGAAGAGAGGGAGGGAGTGTTCGCAGGGCTCTATCGAATGTATGTCGCGCGTGGGTATGCGAAAGGAGCGGGGGACATTTTGGGTGGAAGAAGATCGAGAGATACATGAGCCATAGACGGGGTAACTATAATATATGTGGCATCAGAGCCTCCCGATGGACAGACAAGAAAATCGTACCCTTGGTAGCCACATTAACGCGCGTTCGAACGTCGCGACAAGAGATTTCCACTCTTCCCATCCAATGACCGGGTCTAAACCACCCTCCCACTCCTCCAAATCATCGTGTTCTTCCTCTAACGCGTCCTTCATTTCTGGAAACTTCTTCTTTCCGCCGGCCCTCTTTTTGACGACCAGATTGCCAAGAACAAAAGACATGCGTAGGTTGAGGTATGACTTCCACAATTTGAAGGAGCCAGCAAATTGAACCAATGCAGCCTCATAGAGATATGTCAGACGCTGGAGCGAAATTCGAGCCAGAGGAGACGCGAGCGGGCCAAGTAAGGTGATGAGCTCTGCTGGCAGATCCGCAGGCTCTATTTTCTGCAGGGCAAAAAAGGCTTCTCTTGTAGTGTTGATAGCTGACCACCATAAGCGAAATGATGTTGGATTGCGAAGTAAGTCCTCTTCTCGGTGGAGGTCCTGGACGGTAAGGAGGTCTGGGTGATTGACTGGACTGGGAATGGGGAATGTAAGTGGAAAATGGGCTTTGAGTGACTCCACTGAGGGTAATTGGGAGACCGCAGTCGGCATTTTTATGTGCCGAGGCGACCAAGCCTACTCAAGTTTGAGGACAGGCAAAAGTTGGACAACTCGAAGTTGTGAGGCGGCAATTGCCGGCTGAACATCAGTGATCCCTGCAGACACCTTGTTCAGGCCATCTAACTCATGGTCGGTCACCTGCATTACTCAACGTAGAGACATAGAATCTCATTTGTATCCAGCACGGTGTGAAACGTGTTCGCCAGTCTGCCCAGGTGCTGGAAGCCAGGAGACTCCGGGAAAAAGCCAAGCTCGATGACTACCTCTCTCTGACTCAGGATGTACTATCAAGGGTTCGTGGCTGAGGAAACATGG
This sequence comes from Termitomyces sp. T69sscA, assembly GCA_017657225.1. Lineage (NCBI taxonomy): Eukaryota > Fungi > Basidiomycota > Agaricomycetes > Agaricales > Lyophyllaceae > Termitomyces > Termitomyces sp. T69sscA. Next base: position 51,710 of record JAGGAQ010005968.1, on the reverse strand, counting down.
TCGTTTCTGCATCTCATATCTCTTTGTCAATGATATAGAAGAAGAGCAGAGACTGGTCTGAGGAAGCATTCCGGCTAACTTCGCGCCTGTTGCAAGTTAATCCTGAGTTCTATACTATCTGGAATTACCGGCGCAACATTCTACTCAATGGTATCTTCCCGAGAAGGTGCTACTTCTGTCGTATCCATATCAAAGTCGTTGACTGATATTGGTTTCTCACTAGCTCGCCGGAGGAAATGAACGAGCTGATAACGAAAGAACTAATTAGTACTATGACGGCATTGAAAGCACATCCCAAAGTTTATTGGATCTGGAATCATCGTAGGTGGTGTCTCGAGAACACTCCTAAGAAACCAGCAACGCTCGATCAGGTGGACGCTGATCTTTGGAGAAAGACGAACTGGAATAGAGAGCTTACTGTCGTGGAAAAGTTGCTTGACTCAGACCCAAGGAACTGTAAGCCCATCCTCCTTCTATGATACCTATATTTCCCACTCATTTTTCGACATAAATAGTCCATGCTTGGAATTATCGACGATATGTCCTTGCCAGCATGCCAATACCACGATCAGAGAAATCCGAACTCGTTTACACCTCTCGAAAGATTGAGGCCAATATATCCAACTTTAGTGCATGGCATCAACGTTCTAAAGTTTTCACATCGTTAGAGGCAAGTTCAGGTGGCATTACAAGCAAATATCGAGAGGAAGGTAGTTGCTTCCGTTGTTGATATCTTTTGTCTGTAATTGGAAACCGACATGCAGAATTCAACCTCTTGAGGAATGCCATGTATACTGATCCAAGCGATCAGAGCGTTTGGATGTACCACCGATGGCTTATGGGTGCAGGCAAGTAAATCATCTTCTTGATGTATGTTTATAGATCACTGTGGCTCCATAGGCGACGATAAAAAACTTTTGGAAAGTGAGATAGTGGCCATTCAGGAGCTCCTTGACGAACAGCCAGATAGCAAATGTATGGAGATGTTTTTTTATCGTTACCCTTGTTGATCTTGGAACAGGGTGCATGGAATCGATTGTTTATTATAAACAATTATTGTTGGGAAAGCATCCGGATGAAGCGAATTCGCAAGCTTTATTAGCTGACTGCAAGAAATTACTGGAACAACTGAAGATATTAGACCCCGCACGTTGCGAAAGGTACCGAGATATAGGTCAGTCTATCTGTCTCAGAAAATTATCGTGTTGACGTTCTATGACACTGCCTTAGAAAGGCGATTTAACAGATTAACACCGAAATCTGATAACTCATAGCAATTTATATGTATAGAGTTCAATCGATGCATCGATCATCGCCATTATCGTGCGCGGTGGCGGGTTACTTAGCACTTGCATTCGCCAGCCTTGCAAGCACAACTTCGAGTAAAAAGTGTTGTCAATAGAAGGTCACAATGAAACGTAAAAAGGACATGCCTGTCGCCGCAGTTGCAAGAGGATTGGCCACAAGCACCATGATTAGACACAATAGTTTGGGTAGTCTATCCGATGGAATGAGTAGTGAGGTCACAGCCAATGGGAACAAACTGGGACTAACGGTGAACATAGTGAAGAGGTAAGATATTGATGGTAAGATATGCTTCGGACTGCGGGCCGCTATTTAAGATAATATTGTTGATGATTATTTGTCGTAGAGGTGCATGGACCGACAAACTAGAGGACGTTAGTCTCTACCTTGAGCTTCGATAGCCATAAAAATGGACCTGATGCGACTGACAGAAATGGAGGAATCATGGCAAGACGGAGGACAAGCTGAGGAAATGCATGGAAGGTGCATCGTCGATCTCGATCGTGCATTGACACATACCGGCAGTTGCCGAAGAACAACAGCCTCGTGGCGAAGGCGTGTTGGATTGAGCAGTCAGAAAAATTAAGCGCATCTTCTCTTCACTGGTTTACCGCTATCGCCTCCTGCACGAGGGCAATGGACAATCGAAACCCTCTAGCTGAACTCTTCTCCCGGGGTTCAACGCCTCCAGCAACCCAGCAGCAGCAGTCTCTTCAACAGCCTCCGTCCAACGCTTCTCCAACCCAAATTGATTCTCTTTTCAAACATCTTGCTGTTGATCACCAGCCGCAGGCTAGCGGCCATGTTTCTGATACCTACGGTACCTCAGCTTCCGCGTCTTCTTTATTGTCTCTTGCCGATGAGCCCATCTCGTCTGCTGCGTCCAACACAAGTGCCACGAATGCCGAGCGCCAGAACGCCTTGCTTACCCTCCTTGGCGGAGGGACTTCAACCATGAACGTTCGTGGTGTACCAGTGCAGGCGTCTGCGCCAGTTTCTGGACCTGTTGTCCCGCAACCAGTACCGACTCCTCCCGGTTCATCCCAGCGTTCTGGTTCCGGTGGAACACCTACTCATAATGAAGCACAAGGCAAATATCTGCTGGAACAATTGATGGCAGGGTGAGTTGATATCCCGTTATGTCTTTCAGACTATTATTCTCCATGTGTGGTGGGTCAGCATTGGTTTTGTTGCCTCGCTGATATCGCTGTCTGCGATGCATGACTCCCACGATGCACACATGAGGGTAAAGCATGGCATTAACATCTTAATCAAAGGCATCTTGGAACTCATACTCTCCTTCCATCACCTCGAACATTATCTCAATGTTTCTTCACAGGAATCCTCCTCGGACGAATTACGTAGATACACAGTCTACTCGTACTGCGCCATCTCCGCCATATGCATCATCCTTGCATGACGGAGAGTACCATCCGTACAACCAGGCCGATGCGGCACCCGAGGTTACCCAACTGCCCCAAGTACATCAACAAGTACTCCCTCCTCCGCAACAAATCCCAGTCGTGCCCCTTCAATCACAGCAACAGCAACAAGCGCCTCAGCAATCAACTTCGCAACAACAAACGCCCTCCCCTCGTAAATCGATGTTTGAATTTATCTCTCCCTTTGATCATCTTTCGGCCTCAACAAGCTCCGTCAAGAAGAAGCCCGTTCCTCAGGCGTCCGGTATTGCCGGCATCAATGAAGACGCTAGTTCTTGGACAGCGCCCGACCCAAAGAGGCAGTCAGTTGAGAATTTACTTGAGCACCTAACTCGAGGGCAGCCTCCTCTGCAACATCAGTCACTACCCACGACGTACGAACCTTTTGATTTTTCCCAATCAGAGGCTCTGTCGTCAAGGGCGCCTCCTCCCCCTCTTCCTCCGAAACCCGTTACCAATCGCGCAGCTTCTCCACCTCCAAGATCGTCCCCTCCTAAGTTACCTACTCAAAGGGTACAAGGTCGTGCTACTGAATCCCCTGCCAGTCAAGCAGGCGGTGGACTTGGTTTACAGCAGGGAGGAACTCGACGTGAGAAAGAAGGATCGCCCGTTACTCGTGGTAGTGGTAGAAGCAAGGGTTCTGCCCAGCCAAAGTTGTCCAAGAACATGTCTAGCCCGTCGTGAGTGACCATTGTTGCTGGAGTGATTACTATTGTCTGACTATCTCCAATACAGTCCTCCAGCTCAGACCATCATCTTTGATGTGTCCAGGCCCATGCCCGAAATTCAGGCTTCGTTTGACGAAGTCAAATCAACTGCAATCGCACTCGTCAAACAAGACTCCAATTTCCTGCCTGGCAGCACGATTGGTGCTACACACTGGGTGGCTTATACGATGACTCGAGGTATGCCTTTGAATTGCCTTTTTCGAGTGTTGTAAGTAATGTATCAAGGCCGTGTCCGCGTTATATCTAGATCCAGTGGCTTCCGCACACTGCTTCAGCTGGATTCCGCTATCTTTTCTCATACTTCGTCTATCATTGACATGGCCGTTCACAAGGATCGGCTCGCCGCTGTGACATCCGAAGGCGGTCTCATCGTTTGGCAATTGCCCGATACCATAACTGATGATGTTCCGTACGTATCCTCAGTCACACAATGTACATTGACACTTAAATGCAGCTGCAGTGGACAAGTACTTCTTTGTGTCCAACCGTCAAGTGATGATGGCATTCATGCTGTCAAGTGGCATCCTAAGGACCCGAATACCTTGGCAGTTGCTTCAGAAAACAAACTTTATGTGATTGACTTAGCCACTGTACACTCTCAATATCGTGGCGAGGCTATTACTCTTCAAAGCCTTACTCATATCAGCCAGACCTTTACCGTATCTTCTGTGAGTGTCGATTTGTTTGTCATGTCCCTCCCTATTCTCAATTTTGTCAGCGCCTCGTTTCGTTTGACTTTGACGTCCTCCATTATGCTCTCGCCACTATCACCGTAGAATCGACCTTAACTATTTGGAACATGCGTGATCAGCTCCCATTCTCAACTCATAACATTCGTGGGGAAGATTTGCCATCTTCCTTGACTCTTGTCGACGGTGGTATTGTCGTCGGCAGAAAGAATGGTACCATCTTCCAACTGTTATCGAATACGACAAAACAAGTTCTATCCACCATCAAATTTGTCAATACCCATCAAGAAGATATCGGGATGTTTGGGCATGCCAGCTACGATGCTAGGATACACACGTTATGGGTTGCTAATAATCGTCGTGAGAGTGTAATTGCGCTGAGGATCAACCTCGAGTCATCAATCGTCAATGGTGAAGAGGCTATTAGAGGCGGCTTTGACCAGATTGTTGAATTCAGTGGACCTAAACCATCTGTTCACTTTGTTATTCTTACAGCAGAATCGGATCTCAGCGGCAAGGAGGCCAACGCTGCATGTGTAGCAGCCAAAATACCGCTCGGGGACCTAGCTTTGTTGGCGTTCAATGTTCATTCAAATGGTGTCGATCAAATCCTCATTCGTAAAGAATGGTATGAATCTGCTTTGGCAACGACACATAGTAAACTTCCCTTGGATGATTCGTTCAATCCCCAGCCTTCGATAGACGCCAAAAACCAACGTCAGGCACATCCAGCGTCAGTAGCCCCTCGTCCCTCGCACGCCATACCTATTCGTGCACGATCCCCTGTTTCTGAGGACGGGGACTTGAACCAAGACGACCAAAAAGCCAAGGGCAAAGGGATCAAGTCTGTCAACTGGAAAGAGAAAGAAGAACAGATCAAAGACAAGAATAGTAGTAGATCTGACGTATTCGTCATCAACGAGTCGCCTCTTGCACAAGCAGTCAGTCGTGAGATTAAGAGGACCGAGGAGAGCCTTCACAGTCGTATCGCGCGCCTTATTGGCAAAGAGATGGATAAACAACGTACGTGTTTATCATAAGAAACTGTCATCGAATCTGAATGTTTATGTCCTTCAATCTAGATCAACGCATGGAAGATGCCCGTGCTCATGAACAGGCTGAGGAATTTGCTCGCCAAGAGAAAATTCTCCAATTAATATCGACTGAGCTCACCAGAAATACGACCCGCGTAGTCGAAATGGCTGTAAAAAATGAAGTGCAGAACTCTGTGTTGCCTTCTTTGGAGAATATCACGAAGAGTGAAGTTAAGGCTGCGCTTGATGAACAGATTGGCAGAGGTCTCGTTGATTCCATCAGACAGGTTCGTTTCTTATATATCGCATCACCTTTATGGCGCCTCCTTGTTCACCTGCTTGACAGACTTTACCAAATGAACTGGAAAAGTTGATATTCCGTCCTGATATATCTGCTCATTTTGCGCGTATCTTATCGACAAATCTTACACCTCTATTGGCTAGTCATGTCCATGACGTGTCAAAGACATTCATTCCTCTTTACAATCAGAGTCTGAGCAGGATGCATCAAGAACTTTCACAAGAACTGCGGCATGAAGTTCATAGTCTCAAGGCGGAACTGATGTCCTGGCAACGCGATCTCTTCAGAAGTCAGGAGGTTCGTCAGGAAAGCCCTAACGGAAATTTGTGCTTATATGACATTGTAGACCTCCATTCGTGAGTTGGAGAGTACTGTCAGGTCACTATCGGATCACATCAAGTTTCTGAACCTGAACCCAACTTCTCCCCATCACAACCTTCAGCAGCAGTCTCAGACTCGCAACTCCCCGAACACGAACGTTCCACCCATTCAGAGCGGTTTAGCCCCCCTGCATGCCCGTCAACAGAACGCTCCTGTTGCTCCACCACCTCCGGCGGGCTATGGTCACAAGATGAGTACTTTATCGCAACAGCTACCCCAGCAGTCCCAACAGGTCCACTTGCCTCCCCCCGCTGTTCACCAAACGTGGTATTCTCCTTCCATCGCTGCTCCCCAGGCGTCCCATCCTGCAACGATCCCTCAGCCTCCTCCCCCACCTCCGCCACAGCAACAGGTCCTGCCCCCGCAGCAGCAACAGCAACCTGAGTCCATTAGTAATCCAGACGCTAATGATACCTGGGAATCTATCTTCCTCCCAGCCGTTTTGAGCGAGGACTTGAGAGACCTTCAGCGACTCCTCTCGCGCATGAATGCAGATGTTGTTATGCCTCTGGATAGACCTGGGCCTTTATCGCAACCTGTGATACTTACTGCGATGCATCGTGTATGTCTTTAGCTGTTGATTTTGTCATGCACCAACTTTAACATGGGCTATGTAGCTCGCTGCCACAGTATGCGCGACTCCACCGAACGATGAATCATTCAAGAGTGCGATGTGGTGGTTACAGCGTGGTATCAAGGTGCTTGATCCCAAGGTACGTACACCCAGGATGCCATCCGAAACATTCTCAATGTATCGGTTTAGGAACAAATTGTCATGGACTACCTCCCCAACGTTGTCCCAGGTATTTACACGCACCTTAACATGACAAAGCAACGTCTTGGCCTTCCTGGAGGTCCCCCTACGCTTGAGAAAGCACGCTCATCTGTAAATGATGCGCTTGAGATGCTACGACGAAAGGGCTTGCAAGGTTACGAGGGAATGGAAATACCAAAAAAATGATACAGGAATTCATTTGGTGTTTACGATTTTCGCTGTACATACTTTGCTGATATCTAGGTTTCGAAATTGTGGCGGCAAATGGCTTCTCCTTATTACACTTCATCTGGAATACTTTTGGAAAGTATTTTCTGTAATGTTATACCTTGATAGGTCCCCAGCTTGAACTGTCTATCTCTGAGACCCGACAAGATATCGTATCTGCCTGGAAAATCAAAATTTACCATTTCTTCTCCTCTTAATTTTGACTCGTAATGAACATGGATATACACCGACATACGTAACAGTGATTGAGGCAGATAATGTGCTGGGAGCGTGAGAGGTGAACTTCGAATTACATAGAGACGACTTTCAGTGACAGAATGACAGGTCATGGGATCTCTTCGCGATTCCAAAAAGAACGTACAAAACGGTCCAATGCTGCAGCCGAGACCCGGATCGCGAATTTCCTCAGGAAACTATAGAAAAGCTGAAATCTGATTGATGGTATGGAACGAGAAGGTATCAAACCATCTCACAATACAATGGCCGTCGTATCATCAATTTGACATGAAACAGCGACAATACTGAGATAGCCGTGTCTTTCCCCATCATCTCCTCAAAACCTTCACGTCAATCGCAGAAGACGTCCGCCGAGCACAAGATGTGGATAATAACGAAACCCAAATCGGAAGTCTCATGGGAACAGCAATCAGAGAAAACTTCGAGGGATGATGTCAAAATTGGTAGAAGGATGGCGACGACGAATTAAGTGATTACTCATTAAGTGCCTACGAGAGCGAAAATCCTCGCACGTTGGTAGCAAGCACGGAACATTTCGCTGTAGATCAGGTGGTCTGCTCACGATGACCTAAGTAATTGTTTTTGGATATCACGATGTACATAGATGAGCACAGGTTGCTCAGGCAACAAATTCTAAGACGTTCAGCGTCATCTTCGGTTGCACTGCTCCATCCTAAAATTCTATAGAATAACTTACTTGATAGGCGACTTCCACAGAGAATGCATTAGAAGCTACGACTTGTATTGCCGTAAGATAAAAGCGAACATCCCAGCCCCTCAAGCCTTCGTGAATAACGACATCCTGAAGAGCGGCGAGTCCTATGAAGCGTCTTGATGAAAAAAGTTGGAGTCCAAACAATCCTCGATGAGTCTCTAGTTGGATACCTTGTGTTGGAATGACAATCACTGATTCTGAATCAAAATAGTAAATCGTGAACTTGAGCGCATTTGGGCAAGAAATTTTTCGTACCATGAAGTACTTGACGGCATTTGGAACACAACAACATTAAAAGTAGCACGATAACTCCCACCAGAATGGGAATAGTACGAGACTGAAATCCCAATTGAATTAAAAGAAGTTGTAGAGGTTTAGTAGTCCGTACCCTCCAGTAGACAAAAGCACTGAACAAAACCACAACTACATCCTCCAGTTTGCCAAGCGCAAAGCCATTCACCTTGACGCTCCTACCATCGCGCGATAAATGCCAATTCTCTACTCGATACTCGGAGTAACCGTTGATATTGTATACCGAGAATTGAGGGTATGTCTCGGGGAACGGACGCTGGCTTGACATCTAACGAAGACTGACTTCGTACGGCTCCTTACACGACTTTTATGGCTGACGGGCGGTTTGAAAGTTAACAGGACATCCCCGGCCGGCTACTTCACAAGAGTAGACGTTAACTCGGAGAAATCTCGAGCGTGTGACTTGATCGCGACCTTATAAACACGGCCAATCACTGATTAAGCTCTATTCAGACTTGCTTTTGTCCAAGGTGCGAGTACCAGGAGTTGTACCCGCTGCTCTGGACAAACAAGCCTTTCTAGCTCTTAAATCTAGCTCTTAAATCTTTAAGTAAACTTGACTCTCACCTGCAAACTCGTCTGAGCTAGTACAAATTCAGATTACTCCGTCGCGTCGTGATTCAAGATGCCCTCACGCATGGCGCCAGGAACCATTGGTAGACCAGTCACTGCACGAACTAATGCGTTCGTCATGCACTGGAACCGACCTTCCCACAATTCCGGCTACGTATATCACTATGATGGTGAGCTGATCTTTCGCCGTTGACCGTGTCCCTGAACTTGAAATACAGTTGGTTAGTTGCCTATTGAGTGGCGGGCTTTCTTGTACTCACTGTAACCAGTAATTCTCCCGCTATGGGATACCGGATCTCGCGCATTTAATCTAGGGAACAAGAAAGGAACAGAGATCGTTATGAGACTACAACAGAATATTTGCCCAGAAATCTTCAATCCTCTCGGTGGTCTGGTTTTATCTTCCTGATCATCATAGGTTTTGCTGAAGGTTTGTGCAGCATTTGACGGGAAGAAGAATCTTTTTTCATTTGCCGAGTACCGGTTTAAATCGCAAGAAGTTCGAAACTAAGACTCGCACTCCGTGTTTACTCACTCCGCCTTACAGTTCAGAGTACCCTGGGAAAATAGATCGTCACTTAATAGGCCTCAGAAGGAGGTAGCTGTTCGGGTCGCTTTGGTCAAACGGATTGACGTCGGGTTAGTAGTCATCTGTGACATTTTTTGTTATCCCCAATTTCTAGGTTCAACTCTGTCATAGTACCCTCCATCGTTTAACACAAGGAGACCCAGACAGTATCCGCCCCGAGAGTGATTCCTCTACTGCTATCAATATGCTTAATCTTTTCATACAATCTACTCCTCGCATGTGAGCCCTCGTTTCAATCACCGGCCCTTCGTGCTTGACCTCGAAGATCATCTTTGCAGGACTGAGCCAAGGATTTTCAACATGAAGAGTTTCTTCACCCCTCATCAGAAATGTCGGTCGCTTTTTCTCAATGAGATCTACCAATATTGATCGAGCTACTCGTCAGTTACCAGCCAGAAGATCAACCCTCTTGAATTGTGGCGTGGCCATTTCCAGTTTTGTCTACTGGTTCTAAAAAATGCCTCTCGCTGATATTTCTCTCTTATAGGAGTGTTAGACCGACTTTAGGGAAGGTTGTCGTCAATGTTGATGTCACCATAGGCGTAATGTACGACTGTACTTCACGATCGCGAACATTCATTGATTTTATTTGGCCAGCCTTCCGGCAGATAATTTGGAGAAAATCTGTGCCGAGTATCTTCATTTAAGAGGCATCCGTGACCTTGGCGATCTCAAAGAAAGTTCTATCAAAAAGTTGCGACTATTCCTGAAAGGGGTCAAAGTGGATGTTGGACTTCCTGGCCATTCAGGCAAACGACCCAAGACGGTAAAGGACGTTGTTGCAGATGTTGGCAAGATTAGGTTTGACAAAGATGGTGAGAGAATCTCAGTGGCGGTGAGCCTTACCTACTGGAGCAAATGTACCACTTGATTTCTAATTTTGGGACTAGGAACACTTTGCGATGGCGCATCGTTACACAATTAGGCCGGGATCTTTGGGCGTCAAACTCGGTTCCGATGGTCTTTTTCCAATGTCCGCCTGTAAAACAATTCAACAGTTATACAAGGTATTCTTCAACCATCTCTGTTGTTTGCATCAGCATAAGGGTTTTTAGAATCGATCATCGCCGGACGTCGTGAGAGAAGCACTTGAATTTTCTCCAAGAGACCCAAAGCACAGGCTCAATGCCATCACTGCTGGTTGGCAGGAGCTCAAATACACCCAATCATCCTTCTTGATTGGAGCTGGGATAACTGTTGATCCGCAGCCATTACCTGTACAAGGGCGTCTTCTACCATCACCTACCATTACTTTTGGGGACGGCCAGCTTGCTCCACAGGTCTGCTTTCTGAAATAAAATTTGTTTCATACTGAAGCCTGCCTTTGAAGCGTCAGGGTACTTGGGATGTGATGAGAAGGCGCCTTCTCAAACCAGTGCATCTTTCGGCATGGACTGTCGTCGATTTTGCCAATTGCGACCCTTTAGTTCTCAATACGTTTATCAGTGATCTGACTCAGTGTATGATTGAAAGAGGTCTGTATTGTTCTATCTCCTGTAGTCCTTGACTTATTGACTACTTAATGACAGGCATGAGTAGGTACAACAAGGATACCAATGGATTTCACTGATCATATTGCAGGTGTAGGACCCCCTCATGACATTGTTCGTTCCCCTCCCAACTCCATGATAGCTGAAGTGAGTCTATGCTATGATTCATGTTATTCTAAATTGATCTTCTGGCGAAGGTATTGGAGACGGCCGGTAGACTGGCCAATGCAACCATGATACTTGCTATTTTGCCTGAGTCCGCTCCTGACACTTACCGCGGAATAAAAAGATTTGGGGATATCACTCGGGGGGCTGTGACACAGTGTGTTGTAAGTTTCTGGTTGCCAGAGTTGTCAAAAATACCAATTATGTCTAGAAATGGTCAAGGAAACTTGCCTCTGATGCGCAACAAAGGAGGGCAAATCAATACCACAATAATTTGATTTTGAAGTAAGGGTTTAACTCCAGCATCACATCTATGCACTTCTTATTTTGACTGGTAGGATTAATGCTAAACTCGGTGGTATAAATTACATGCCAAAAAATCAAGCAATGGAATTTTTAAAATCTGTACCGACTATGGTCATTGGTAAAGAAAGGCAAACACACGTCCTTCAAGCCACCTACCTCACAACCACTTTTTTCCAGGTGCAGATGTCAGTCATCCAGGTCCTGGCAGTATGCTTCCATCTATATCAGCTCTTGCTGCCTCCGTGGACGAGAGACTCTGCAAATACACTGCTTCGATCCGGGTACAAGAAAGCCGGACAGAAATCATCCAGGATCTCTCTGAAATGTTCAAGGTAGTGTCAATTGATCCTCTTCCCTGCGTTCAATAGGACTCGTGATGTTACAAAGATTGCTTTGACAGCCTTTCATAAATTACATGGCATATATCCAAAACGAGTCTTTATGTTTCGCGATGGCGTATCAGAGGGTGAATTCCAGACTGTCCTCAGCAAGGAGGTTGAAGCAATGAAAGGTGGGAGACCCTTTGAACATTGAAAATGGCGATTTAGTCATACCGGTGCTAGGCGTCCTACCAGAAACTTATGGACAAAATCAGACACAATGGCCCGAACTGACGTTCATTGTAGTCGGCAAGCGTCACCATTTTAGATTCTTTGGGAACGCGGAAGCACAAGACCCAAAAGGGAATGGCAACATTTACTCTGGGTTTGTTGTGGACCAAGGCATGTATTCTTGTTCTTCTCATGCGTGATCATTGGCGATGCCCGCTTAGACATAATACATCCCGTATATCAAGACTTTTACCTCCAGTCGCAGCCAGGGCTCAAAGGGAGTGCGTGAACGATACCAGTTTTCCTCCAACCAACACGTCCAACACAAAAATTAACTCTTACCTAGCGAGCCGTCCCAGCCATTATACAATTCTTCGTAACGGTTCAAATCTTACCTCCGATCAGTATGCCTTCAGAGTTTTTACCTTACCGTCTGCTCAGTGATTTCATGTTAACAGGCTCCAGGAAATTGCGTAAGTGTTCAATCACTGTCCTAGAAATGAAGATTTAAGCTGGTCGTGGTCCAGGTACGCCTTGTGTCATTGCTACTCACGAGCAACGAGATCGGTAAAGATCCCAGCGCCTGTATATTGTGCGTATCTAGTGTCAGATTTTTGGGCGATGCTAATATCTATACCGCTCAATAGATGCTGATGTCCGTGCCACACCAGCCTCAATCTCATCCTTACGATGCTAACCTTTTTTTTCCCTAGCTGGTATGCCGAAGGGCGAAATTCCATTTTTCGGATGATGTGGGTAGTGTGGACGAGATGTCTGTTGCTTCGGACGAACAGCACCATCTAGATCACTTCAAACAGCATTTCAACGATATTAACGCTCGTATGAAGAATACGATGTATTTCGTGTAGCAATAGTTAACTAGCGATGTATGGGACATGTCATATGTAGCTATTTCCTGTGTGTAAAATGAATGATTAGGTAATTGTAGTATGGCAGCGGTATAGCCATCAAGCAGTTGTTACCGAGCGCTGCTGGAACAGCTCACACTCATCTCTCCCATCGACACCCTGCTTTTCACTCTCTTCCGCCCACCTTACATACATGGCAAATAGAGGATGGTTCAACCTCGAGGCAGCAGGCGGCGCCATACCCGAAACTGCCTTTTTTGAGGGGGACTCTGCTTTTCACTTTCTCGGATTGTCACGAACGCAACGGCTCTATGGATTTATAGGATGGTAAGCGTATCCTGTTGTCCACATAATGCTGTCCTCATAAACGCGTCTAAACCATCACGCTGGATCCTTCAGTCTTGCTGTCGGCTTTGTCTTGAGTCTCCTGGGTTCAATTGTGCTCTTTCTTGGTCAACTCTCATCATTTGCTGGTCAGTCTCGTATGAAGACTTAAATCTTGGATGCTGACTCGTATAAACAGTATTATATGTTATTGGGACGATCGTGTCACTTGTAGGCACAGGCTTTCTCCTCGGTGTGCGTTTGCTAAAACTATAATACAATTTGGGATGCTTATCGTAGTTTTACAGTTTTTAAAACAAATCAAGCTGGCGAGCTCTATATCTCTACTTTTTAATGATGATAAACTGACTTGTCAATAGATGTTCAAACCTGTTCGAGTTGTCGCCTCCGTAGTGCTTCTTGTCTCGATAGTAATGGTATTCGTGTCTGCGTATGTCCTTGGAAGTGTACGTGGAGTTTAGCACGTTTGGCTCAAAATTGTCTGACTTGCGCCACCCTTTAGATTCCCTGTCTCAGTACGTGCATGCGCAACTTGGAAACTAATAACGCTGACAACCTAACAAGTCTTCGTCATTATTGAATTTTTGGCATATACATGGTACACACTATCATACATTCCATATGCTCGATCCGCCGTTCAAAAAGCTATCGGATTCTGATATGCGTGTATCATCTCCTTTGCGCAATCATCACCCATACGTACAAAAACCAGACAAATTACTGATAGTACTATCTCGTCATATTGGTAGTTTACAACCGAGAAAGCCTTTTCACCTACGATCATGAGATCATAGTTTGTATGTTGATTCAGAGTAAGTTACGCACACTCGAAAGTTGTTCTTCTGGTTCCTCAAGGCGTCCATAATTGTACTTTCAGGGGTATTCGTCGTCGCGGCAGTCGCTGATCTAAAAAGTTCAAACGTGACAAACTGGGACGACAACAGCGAAATTCATCGTACTTGACAGCATCGCTCGTGAGGCGCATGAATACATTCCATTCTTTCTCGTCGCCAATGGTAGTCAAGCCCGTGGTCATCTGATTTGTCTTGACGAGGTCTTCCAACCTCCTGACGGCGGGATTGGTGGGATCTATAGATTTAGCGAATGCAAGGTTTCCTGCCGTGTATTCGTGCCCATTGTAAACGATGGTAGAGTCAGGTAGAGTGCCGAGATATTTAAGGGCGAGATTCATTTCATGACCGGTCCCTTCAAAAAATCGGCCAGAGCCACCAATGAACAGAGTATCTCCTGTAAACACGCCGCCAGGTTGCGTTTCTTTGCCTTTGTCTGTGACATAATAGCATATAGAATCCTGAGTATGGCATGGGGTTGCAAGACACCTTGTATGAATATGAAGTTATACGTTGGATTGTATCTGCAATTGACCGACCTAATGTGCGTGCTATCGCCTAGAAGAAGTTCATCTTGGTCTTGAACGAGCTGTGACAAGGCAGGAACTTTGTCACTACCGCCAAATATCGTAGCGTCAGGATATTTGGCAGCCTGAGAATATATATCTTCAGGTCCGATTCGAGTAATCCATTGAACTAACACACGAAATCCTAAATTAAGTTGGATCAGACGTCAAACTTGTGAAACAGATAGCAGCAATGTAACCTTGTTACCTCCACTGTGATCAAAATGATGATGGGTTGTAAGAGCTGCAACGATCTGGACGCCGAGTTCCTTCGCTGCGGCAGTTATCTTTGATACATCATATGGATCGACTGCAGCAGCCTTCTTTGAGGTTTCATCCACGAGAAGATAAGCATAGTTGTCCTCGCGAACGGGGAGGGGAATGACTCTCATGGCTTGGGAATGGAAAGCGCGAGGGAGAAGACGCAGCATGAGACCAGATCACGTGAAAATCAGGAAGCAGACGTATCTGATACAGATGCGCAGGTGCCAGGCATTCCATCATTCTATTCATTGGTGACATGATCCATGATTCGTGAAGCTTGCGGCTTCAAGTCTCATCATCGCTATGCATCTCTCTTGCTTTCCTTCCATACATGTCGTTCTCGACCCCTCTGCACCAGGTTCGTCCTTATCCCGTTAGCTCCTCGACTTCGACCCTAATTACGCTTTGAAAATTCGTAGAGTAAAGGTGTGAATACGTGTGTTCGTAGCCATTTCAATCATGCCCCAGGCTCCAAAAGGAACAAAGGAGGAATGCGAAACTCGCATGCTGATAAGAGTACTACTCGAGGTCCCAAACATGGAGGAAAACCTTCCACTAGCCAACCATCGCCCCAACCATCACCCACTGCCGCCAGTCCGGCCTCAACGACTCAGCCATCTGTGCCACAAAGTACTCCGCCGACTCCTTTCCTGGCCCCTCCGCCGTCTACTTCAAGCCCTATAGCGACATCGCCTCTACAGCCACTCAAGTCAAACCCTACCGCAGCATCGCCTTTACCGCCACCCCCGCCACCCAGTTTAAGCCCAACCGCGGCATCGCATTTACCGCCAGCCAGCACACCATTCAAAGACACGGGAGTAGTCCCTGAATCTCCAGCCATTGGGCCACAAGCACCAGGATCGCATGTCTCTCCTTCGAATAATATCCTCCCTCCGTCCACAGTGACTACTCCAACATCAAGCGGCCCCAACTCCGCCGGTTTCACAGTCACAGGTGGTGCTTTCACTGCTCCCAACAGTGATCCAAGCAGCGCAACGACTACTGGCGCCTCGAGTAAAGTCAACGGAGGAGCTATAGCGGGTGGAATTCTCGGCGCTCTCGTACTCCTAGTCCTCGTCTTCTTTGCAGTAGTGTTGGTGAGAAGAAGAAGAAAACGAACCAGTAAACCCTCTGCAGAGCTTCTCAACTGGTCTTTTCAAACTTCTTCATCGCGCGCGGAGAATTCGGTGACATACCCGTTCAGTTCTGATCATGCGACGGACAGCCGTTCTTCGATACCAGAGACAGTCATGATCGGACGTGGGTTTACATTCCCTCCTCGGAATATCTGATCGCCAGTGATGACAATGTTTCTTCTGACTCTGCCAGCCCTCGGACCTCAATCAACAGACAATCTTTTCTTCGCCTTCAGTATTATTGGGACTGTCACTTATCCTGTGAACATCCTTCACCTTTTCAGACTTGCAATCTTTATTATACCTGTTACGTTCGATAAATACTATAGTAGATTAATCATGACATCCCTCGACTTCGACTAGGGCCTCAGACATTCAGAATAGCTTGAACAACATTCGCTACTCTCAACTGCCTCAAATCGGTGTATGTCTTGAATTTCAATTAATATCGTACCAAGCTAGGTCGAAAATCAGCGACACCCACCTGTCCACAGCCAACAAAAATGATCGGTTGTCCGGTGACATATGTCATCGAGAGCGCTGCTCCAACCTCGGATACAATAAAGTCAGTAATCCAGCAGGCGCATATGCATGCCAAGTAGCTCACTTTGTCATCGACTGTATCCCATTTTGTCACGAGCATCCCGTCAATACCACGTCCCTTCCCGGAAGCAGATGAGAAATCACGAAGTGCGCGATCAAACTTTGTCAACTGGTCAACCGCTTCGTTGCCAACGAGTGCTTCCCCCACAAATATAATCTTGTCTGGATTGTTCACAGAAACCAGCTTCAGAAAACGTCATTCGATCTCAATCGCTTCCTGCGAATAGGGAGAGCTCACCTTGGCCAGCGCACGCATTAAAGGCTGAAAGAACGAATTCAGACAGTTCTAGTATAACCAGTCACTTGGGCGCACCTCATTATCTTGCATACGGCCAGCTGTATCAATTAGAACAACATCAAAATCCTTGTCCCTGCCTGCACAACTCGGTCAAGTGCTGCACAGAACAGAGAACAATTATATCTTGACATACCATATGCTATTGCTTCCTTAGCAATTGCCGCTGCATCCTTGCCATAACCACGCTCAAAGAGTTCCACGCGCCCTTTACTATCCGCAGCACCGTTCACTCCGAGCATGCTCAGGTTGCGGACATGCACGCGGAGCTGCTCTACTGCACCACTTCTACAATGCAAGGACTACTATCAGTCCGAACCAGGCTTTCTTTTGTGCAACGACGCACCTAAAGGTATCACATGCGGCAATTAACACTCTGAGACCGTTCTGGATCAACCAGAAGCAGACTTTTGACAAGTTGGTGCTCTTTCCGACGCCATTCACCCCTACAAACGTTATGCTATATGGCATGCGTTGCTGAGAGGACGGTAATGGTGATGTTAACTTCGTTCGAATAGAGAGAAGAAGATCTGTGGATGTTTTGGGTGTCAAGATACGTGTGAGCGAGAGAGAGAGTGCAGTTCGGACAGCCGCATTAGTTGCTGTAGCCCAGTCAGCTTATCCCGCAAACCGAAGAACGAGGTCTTACATACTTTCAAAACTGCCAACTTTGTTCCCAACAAGGCTCTCACCGACGCCTTCACATACTTTCTCTGCAATTTCTTTTGCGACGTTCTTCTTCATGAGATGTTGCTTCATTCCCTCAAGGACGGGCATCAAGTCTTGTTCTGACAACGTTTTGGACCCTGTAAGACGAGCGATGAGGGATCCGAATGCTCCAAGTGAGCTCGACGATGTTTGTTTATCAACCCCTGATTTAAGGGCCATGGCAATGGATTTGTCCGTCTCTTTCCCTCTAGAAAACTCCCAGTCTTTGACCTCATAAAGGCCCTCACGAGTGCGTGTCCCCAATGACTCCTGATCAACGAGCGTTTGAAGATCATGCGACGCTTGTGGTTCTTTCGTGTTATCGTCTTTATCGAGGCTGTAATCGAGTGAAGCCATATCCGACTCAGTAACTGGCTCGTCACCCCATTTGCGTCCAGCTTTGGTTTTGTTCTTGCGTTTGGCAGGCGATTCAGTACTAATAGCTTCCATCAAGATGCGAGAAAACACGCAGATTGCAAGACGCACTCTGAAGATGGGACACTCTCTAACCCACTTCGTGACGGTACTCGCCCTCCTCCCCCTCCACGTCGGCCTCCTCGTCCACGCAAACGGTTTTTGAGAGCTTGAACATTTCTAGCAATTTGTTGTTCGTCGTGTGGAGTGGCTGATGATAAAGATGGAGCTCGGAGAACCTAAGAACTCACAAATTGATATGAGGGAAAACGGACTGGACATACCGGTATCTTGATCATCGGGGGGAGGAGTTCTATCGTCAGCCGCAGGTCGCGCGGCAGTTCGTAGACGCGATTTGCGATCCTCCACGCTACGTCAGGATATGATGACATTCTCTACACAGAAAGCCACTCACTTGAGCAGCTTTGTCCTCCAAACCTTTAAGGAGTTTGTCAAAGATAGCATCCCAACCTTCAAAAGCCTGTGCAAAGTTCCAAGACGACAAGTTACCAACCACGCTTTTTGCCGAGTTGCCTGTATGCAAGGAAGCAACGAAAGACGTGAGGAATGGCTCAAAGTATTCCACAAAGAGTGACTTCAAGGCAGAAAGGAGGTCGTTCACGTAAGTGAGCTGGAGAATCCGCTGGTATGCGACCTACAGAGTACGTTGCGGACGGAGTACAGTGGATGAAGACAACCTATGCTCACCACGAATATGAGTTCCAGATCATTTACGAAAGTCCATTTCACAGCATATCCGTCTTTCTCGTATTGTTCTTCAGTAGTTCGTCCCTCGATTAAGGCTTCACGAATAAGGGAATTGACTGGCGATGCCGAGGATGATGCGAGGTGTGCAGCGTCTGGTGTGAACGACCGTGACCAAAGAACGAGTCCGCCTGCTCACGATTCAGCGCCACAAATCGCTGAAATATTCCAGCAGATTACCTTTGTGCGAGATAGAACAATGATCAAGCATAGCAGAGAAAGCGGAGGTCGGGTTGACTTGCTGTCAATACTTATCAGAGTAAGGTCACGTGCACATATCTATTTTTAGACCACGTGGCGCTACAATTCTTTGCCAGAGGGAATGGCTTATGACTATAGCTTTGTCGTTTATTAAGAAATTCCACACAAAGTCGCATAGCATTCTCGAAAATTGTAAAGCCAAGTATAAATGTTACCATCTACCAGAAAAAGCATATAGATCAGTGTCCCTTGACGGCATGAGTTCATATACACACCAGCCACAATCGACGTTGACAGACCAAGGTATAGTATCTATGGATCAATGAAGCGTGCTAAATCAAGCTTGTCAGAGGCGGCCGCAATAGATTACTACTCGTATCCATAAGATGGCCAGAAGCCGGCGTCACCCCGCAGGATTAGTGGGTTTGCGAACGTGATGACACCGGGTTCTGGGTGTTCGCCTCTAGCCACTTTCGCACCTCCGTCTTATTGATCATTCCCATAATACGATCCATATCCTCGATACTTCTTTTTCGATATAGCCTCATCACATATCCACATACACTCCATAAATCCTCCCACGATGTGTCGAATAGTTCCCACCAGCAGTTGGGAGGGGCCGATGGAAGTGAAATGTTTAGATGTCGTACAGTGAGGAGTATTGCAGCACTGACGATCGTTGGGACTTGGTAGAGCGCATATACTGGTGTCTGAAGGCTATAATCTAATGAGACTACAGTCAATGGGAGGGGTATCTGGACCCACGCGTCGTTCAAGTATCCCCACGCGCGAGAACACGCGTCTTTACGAGATATTAGGCCAAGAACCCGCATATAGTTGATGAGAGTGCCATATGGTAAAACAACTTGAACATTGAACCCAAGTCTTTTCAAGACCTGCATTTCTGCGACAACCAGCGCATCTTTGAGATGGTAAAATGTGTTGCCAAAGTAGGACATGGGTACGTATTGAAACGCCTTTCCCGAAACTTTATTGAGGGAATGTGTCGCTCGTTGTAGTAATAAGTCGTAGACATTTATCAAGTCCCTGATTCTGAGAGGGCATTCCTCTAATTTTGAGGCCAGATAAAGAGCACCCATCCCAATGTCCTGGGGGAGGATGTGCTCCAACAACCCAAGTCATGATGCGATGCGAACTTACCCCGACACCAAATTGTTTCATGGATGTCACATACCAGAACCTCTGGAATATGATCTGTGCGGCGGCTACGGCAACTTGTTTTCTACGGATTGGTGTCATACAAGGGATCTGATCAAGACCAACACACTCACTGGTTCAACAAAATGCCGGCTTCGTGGATGAGTTTGCAGCCATAGGCTCTGAGATCTTCTTCAAGGTCGGCAGGAAGACCGTCCTCTCTCGAAGGAGTGGATTCTATCTGAGAAAGCGAAGCAAGGGGATAAAATGAAGTGGACATAGAGAAGGGACTATTTATCAATGTTTGAATTGCAAGCCTTCCTCTCTCATTCTTCGCCTCAACTGAATGGCAAGTCTTCCCGCCAAACCCCAGAATTCTCCTTCGCGAGAGGCCCAAAGTCGCTTCCAGGACGAGAGAGACAGACGATCACGCTATTCTCCTCACCGTGTGGACGACGGTACGCATTCTAGACGATGGGTTTCTGGTGGAGACTCGTATGCACCTACATACGACACCAGACGTGAAGGCGAGTACTATTGGAGAGATACAGAAAACAGAACACGCAGGTCATGGAATAGGCAACCGGACGTGGATTCTCGCTTTGGCCGTGGTCCGCCTGACTATGACAGAGATCGAGAGTACGAACGCGAACGAAGGGACTATTATGCCCCGAATCCCAGGTATAGGGACTCATATGGATGGCGAGGTTTGCCTGGTTTTATGGTGCTCGTTTATGTCGTTTTGAATGACCGTCAGACCAGCCACGAAGGCGTTCTAGATCCCCTGGGCGCCGGGACCGAAATCGGTCGCGGTCTCCCTATGGACACAAAAGAGTTAGACTGGGAAATCACTCTGTGGATACTAGTCCCCGTCGTTCGCCGCGTAGACCCAGCAGATTCTCTCGTTCTCGAAGTCGTGATGTATCCCGACGACCTCGGTCAAGGTCCCCTCGTCCGGAGTCTGCGGTTTTCTCAAACACGGTCAAAACAGAGGAAGGTGTAGTTCCTTATCCAACGGTGACTCAGGACAAAGGACTATCACAAACTACAATGACAACCCGTGATTCGAAGATATCTTATCAAGACAAGTCGGGCATCGTACCGCCACCCCGAGATGTCTCTTTCAAGAAGGAAGAGGAGGGGGATGCAGAAATACCGGCTGAAAAAGAGGCGGGAATCCCAACAGCTTTCCCTATTGTGAAGGATGACCACCTCAAAGGTCTTACGAACGAGGTTGCTGATCAATATTCAACTAAATCACATTCGCCCACTCTATCCACGCACCCGCAGCTACCTCTCGAGAAGAAACATACCTCTAATCTCCCTTTTCAATTAGAAGGACCCCCGAGCAATAAGCAGACAAGAGAACACGAGAAATTAGAAGAAGAAAAGTTGTCCTTAACGCCTTCGCAGTACCGGGCAAGGTCGCCTTCGCCATCGAGACAGTTCCATCAACGTGGTCCTCCTGGTCCCTCTTACTCGCGCCATAGGTCTCGTTCGCCACCAAAAGGTCCTCGTAACCAATCCTCTACCAACACCCGAGGTCATATCACTCCTACTGGCCCCGCATCTTCTCACGCGCCTGGTCCACGGGGGCAACGACGATCCTTTGCTCCTCAAACTACACTTTCTAACACCCTCCCTCGACCTCCAACTCCTCATGCCCAGAGCCCCGTTACTCCCTCGATGTCTGCTCCTGTGGAAGATATAAAACTTACGACTGCCCAAGTAATAGAAACGGTCAAGCTCCCACTACCAGCGATACCAATGAAACAACCACCACCAAGCCTTACCGAAAATCTCGATAACGAGGTGAGTAATTTCGATGTAACGCAGCTTGAGTCACTGATCAACACGCGATGTAGATATTCCGTTTACAATTACAACGAGCACGTTTAGCCACCGATCACGCGAACCTTGCAAAGGAAATTCGACGAGCACTGCATGAGTTGGACACGGCGACGATTGATCTTCGTGCTGCGGAACTACGTCGCAAAGTCGCCGATGCGCAACATGAAAAGGCACGAAATGGGCTTCTCGGGATTAATCACATTCCAACAGGGGAGACAAGATTTTGAAATTTGATACATTACCTTACGATGGACAATTTGTGGAGATCTTGTAAAGTAAAAACATCGTATGAATCTCCCATCGAAATGAAGATAGAAGAGCAAGGGCATCTAACTGCTAGTCTGGCCACATCCCCTTCTTATCTTCGCGGTTTGTGACAGAATTAGCAGCTCAACGAGCAGCAGAAGAGGATCAATGTTCTTGCATCTGCTGGAAGATGCTGAGCGTGGGCCGTCTCTATATCGTGATCATGCAGGTGCCCGACGAGGGCGCGCGGTTTTCATGTTGGCGATACAAAAAAGGCATGAAGTTTGTTTCTATGTGGTGTTGGAAGAGACAAGCACGTAATATAGTGCCGCAGAAAGCGATAAGAGATTGGCGGGGGAATTGTTGAGCTGACATTGTTGCGTGCAAAAAGACCCCATGAATTTCCAAATCACGAATCATCAGGCTGGTTTAATCCTAATACCACCAGAACAAAGGTGTCTTGGTGTCTACTTCGATCAGAACCCAGTCAGTGCTCGCACTGTGAAAGCTATTTCATACGTCAAATTCATACTTTGATCAACGAGAGTCGAGAAGATCCCCAGATGATTTAGAGTGAATCTCGAAATCGGAGCATACTTGGTACGCGATCAAATAAGATGGATGTTACAGTACGGGCCCCGGTCGTTCATCTCCCCGCATAATCATATGTACATGCATGTATTTTACGCGTTGTCAATCAGCTCTTAAACTTACCCTCTGCAGATTCAAAGGGTTGGAATTCAAAGCTGGCAAGAACATTGTGCATATATAGTCAAAATATAAGCTACAGTGTAGCGGTTCGGTCACCGCTATGGAAATGACTGACAGTATCAGAGCGTGGTTCACTCTGTATAACGGGCACGGTATTGTAACGAAGTTTATTCTAATGAGACAGGTAGTCCAACTGGTTCGTCGAGTGCAATTCCGACGTGTTCCATTTTAGGCAAAACGTTACATACAGTCTTGGCATCAAAATGAACACCACGATGCCATGATTTCCTTCCGTGATCTGCTATCGGGCGGTACAACCGTACGTTCTTCACAAGTACTTATCGGTCAAGATACCTGCTCTGTTAGCACGACTTTTTGAACTCTTCAACAATCAACAAAAACACGCTCGCTACGAAACACCGTGATTATGGCAGTCCCGATTTTTTGCTATTATATTGTACTCACACATACGGCACCTTACGGACCCGTGCCTTCTCATCAAAAGTCCATGATAACCTGGACTTGTCCATTCCCAAGCTTCGCGTTTTCCTCATGTTCCCCACGTCAGCACGTCTCGCTCTGGCAATAATCCTCGGCGGCTTTCTATATTTGATACTTTCTCCGGCACCTCGAGAACCGCTCAAGCCGGTCTATAACCTACAACATAGTCAGATTGAGGATGTCATAGAGCCAGAAGATAACTGGTGTCAACCAGACGAGTGTGCTTCTGGCCGCTGGGAACCTCGGAAACCCCCATTCACGTCTCTTGAGCAATTCCAGAAAGCATACGCCAATCGATTAGATGTCCTGTGGAAAGGATGTAGTGCGATTCCGGACCCCAACTTGGGACCGAAGAAGGTGTCGACAAAAGGCTCAGTTGACGAAATACGCTTGATGCAGGTGATGAACTGGACTTGGACGCCTTATGTCGGGGAATTGAGGAAATGGGATGCCGAGGAATTCATGGTCAGGTTACTGAAGAGCCCTGGTGGTCTTATTTTGATCGGCGGTGAGTGGTACAATACGGGACAGTATGTACCATCTTCCGATAACTGGTGTTATTCAGACTCCATAACTCAACAACACAATCACGCGTTGGGTTACTTACTCAACCAAGCCAACCTAGATTTTGACCGTAACTCGCCTCATTTGCCAATGTACGACCACAAAAACGTGCGACAGTTACTTCTCAAGCCACACGATCCTATTACACGGAAAGTCCTTGAACGGGCGGGAGTGCCCGAGTCACGGCTTGAGCGACCGGTAGTGACGATGCTCGAGGAGCACATGCTGATCGGACAGCGCGATATCCGAGCTATTACTGAGCGGCTAGGAGCGTCGAAAGACTATTACTGGTATCACAATTTCCAGCGTGTACCAGGATGGGAAAAGTATGTAGCGGATGCTGTAGAACCCCGCCCTGAGGAAGAGGGGACAGTCACAGAGGACTCTATCGTGCTGATGAACGCTGGCGCCCATGTATGTGCTCATTTATGGTTGCATCAATCCGTCTAACATTTTCCAGTGGTCAAGACATGAACTCGCTATGCTTCCGCCGAGACCGACGGACAAAGAGGAACAGGCGAGAGTGAAGGAAACTTACAAACAAATGGTAGAGTCCTTAGTCGCCTTGCAAGTCTAAGCTCAACCGCCCTATAGATGAAGCTCGTTATCGGAAGGATAAAACATCTCGATAGACTCTCTATTTTCTACCGCTCGACAGCGCCGGGACACCCTGTTTGCGAGAAAAGCGCAGATCCATATAGCAATGGGATAGTCGCACGAGACGCTGAGAAGGACATCACACCACGACTTAAAGCACAGGTTGAGGGAGAGGTGAAACAACAACGTGCACGGTGGGATTGGGACCTATTTGAAGTACACAACGAACTTTGGAGGAAAGCGATTGACGGTCTAATGCGGGATCGTGCGTGGCGAAGGTCAAGAACGGGTATGGCACAGGGTGCGAAGTGGTATTATTTGGATTTGTGGAGCTTGGACTTGCAGCGCCCGGATGCTCACTCAGAACCGGGTGTTGACTGTTTGCATTGTGAGTATTTGCTGTAAAATCTCTGGAATGAATGCTCATTCGCTTGTTATCCAGGGTGTTTGCCATCCGTGCTCAATGACTGGACGCTACATCTGTATCATAATATTTTTCTCAAGTCGATCTCCAAAGAAGACGATTAATAACTCCTTTGACGTGATCTGAATGTCGCGGTCTAATTGAGCACCACTGTCAGTCTTGACAATGTTTTGTCAATTGATTGTCACGTGTAGTGGCTACCGGAAGATACATAATTTCACTTGGGCATTGGTTTACAGTCAATGTGAGTCCTCTCGGGATCAATTGGACTTGTGCAGAAAAAGCCTAGATCCTAATCACGAAAATTAAAGCTGGAAATGGAAAAAGGAGGTGGACAGACCTGCATTGCCTTGAAAAGATGTTTGGAACTCATTCGCAGCTTCCGAGTGATAACGTATGAGCCGTGATGTGTAAGCTACGAAATATGCAACGAGGGGACACACCGTAATGCAGTCCTGCCTTGAAACAGCCCCTTTGCGACAAATTTCCGACACTTGACTGTCCCTTTCACTGTCAAAGGCATAATCGGCGGCTGGGTTATGCTTGAAAAGGGAGGTATCGAGCCCAAGTATGGTTGGATTGTCTGACGGACTTACGGCAACGAATGACTTGAGGAGATTGCTGGCTTCCCTGGAAACACGAGGAATATCCTCCTCTGATGCATATGCAGACATGGCGTGAGGAACGTCAAAAGGTAGCTTCTAAGCTTTTTGAATTTTACGGTGCCACGATGACGTCACGGCACAGCGATTGTTTAAGTAGATATACAACTAGATCCGTTTTTCCTTCCCAAATACCACCATTTCAAAAAATTCTAATAGAATACAGACATGGAGGATTTCCTTTTAGTTTCCGCGTTTGGCCAAAAGACCGCCCTGCATGTCCGGTTCACTAAATTGTTCCGTAGGTATCAGGAAAAGCTTTCAGATTGATCGGCGATTTCTCTTACATCGTCAATCCAACCATCGCAGCTCCCAAATCTTCTGACACTTCTGCCAAAATCTTCGGGTTATTATGGTGAGTAACCTGATCCAGTGAGAGTTGAGCATCGCGCATCAGTGATGTACATTTGTTGCTCTTACCGCCTGAACAATCGCGCGTGCACGCTTGGCGGGATCACCAGACTAAACATGCAGATTTCAGTTCTATTCGGCAAGAGGAATGAGATGGTAACCAACGTGGAAGATACCAGATCCAACAAACACTATCGACCAATACTTCAGTAATAGTCACCTTGGAAGAGTTGCCACTTGAACTTACCTCCATCACAACCAAGCTGCATCATCAACGCGGCATCGGCTGGAACAGATGAATAAGGACTGTGAGAACACAATGATCAATTGCAATGATGCGCACCAGGAGTAGCAATTCCACCAGCAGCAAAATTCACGACAGGAAGACGCTTCAGCCTCGCTGTTTCCTTGAGAAGATGGAACGGGGCCTTGATCTCTTTGGCAAACAGATACAGCTCCTCCTCGTTCATGACGCTTGCACGTCTAATCTGGCTTTGGACGGCGCGTGAGTGGCGAACAGCCTCAACGACGTTGCCCGTGCCCGCTTCACCCTTGGTACGGATGAACGCAGCACCTTCGGAGATGCGACGCAGTGCTTCGCCAAGGTCTCGGGCGCCGCATACGAAGGGAACCTTGAACGAGTGCTTGTTTATATGGCAGTCATCGTCTGCGGGAGTCAGCACCTCCGATTCATCGATATAGTCCACGCCGATAGCTTGTAGAATCTGGAATAAAAGGAATGACCGCAAATCATTCGTGAGCTTAGCGACATGCGACCGTCATGTTCATGTAAACTTCACCTGTGCTTCGACGAAATGCCCGATCCTAACTTTGGCCATCACAGGAATCGTCACAGCGTCGACAATCTCCTTAATCATTTTGGGGTCACTCTAAAAGATGATTTGAGACCAAGAACATATGTATTGAGGAGACACACCATGCGCGCCACGCCGCCTATAATAGGGCATGATTCAATAAAAATGGAACAGTCATTCATCAGGCGATGTACCTTCCGCCCGGATGTCAGCTGGGACTCGCTCAAGTGCCATGACTGCACAGGCGCCGGCTTCTTCGGCAATGCGCGCCTAATAACGAATCAGAATACCGTGCATCAGCTAAATACGATAACTACCTGCTCAGCGTTTACGACGTCCATAATAACTCCACCCTGTGAAACAAATGATGATCATGAGCGTAATGACGGGCTATCAATTGTAGAATTCACCTTCAACATCTGGGCAAGACCCGATTTAACCTATGCGGCAGGAACAAAAAAAAGATACAATGAGCAGAGTTCAGCGACCTCGTATGACCGTAATCACCCCAAAAGTACCAAGACTGTTACCACCTTCCCGCTGCGCGGAACGAGCTGGCGCGATGGAGGGTGTGCCGGATGCTCCCGCACCTTTGGGAACTTCCTGAATAGAGGGAGTCGCTATGGGAGTAGACATGATGGATGCAAGGACGAGTGCTGAGGGCAAGACAAAATCTCTGAGGAAAATGACTCGTTTCGTGCCCCTAACCTTAACCTTGGTGTTAGAAAAAAAAACTTATGCCTCTCAGGGCTCGTTATGCTTACAACAATCGTTCAGTAAGTATGGGCATGTTCCTGTGTCGATTGTGACATGGGGACATGTGTTTTGTTAACCTTAGCACTTTGTCGGCACCAGTTGGTTGCCATGTAGGCTGAACGCGCCGAATTCTGACCGAGCGAAACAGAGGTGGTTAGTGTCAGATATGTCAAGTTTGCTTAGAGGTGCAGTAATTTGGCGTTATGCTTTGCTAGACTTTCCACGGTGGATGATGGTGCGAATTAGGTATGGGTAGTGCTAAGTGGACAGCAAATGAGAGCAAGAATGTTCATAAGAAAGTATACACGTCAAAACCCCTTCTCTTGTAGGTACTTGACCACGTCATTCTTCCACCGACCGCCTTTGATGACAATGTTCGAACGCTGGACGTCGACCTGGATGCGAGCTGCCTCTGGAGAACCTTTTGGGAAAAGATTGCGAGAGAGATCGGATGCGAGTGCCTGGAGGGATGTGAGCAGGGGAAAGAATTGGGAAAGGAATAGGCCGGACATCAGGCTTGCCGTCAATGTTGCGGACGAGAACTAGGTAGCGAGTACCACCGTTGCGGACGTCTGTGTAGACGGGGAGGTTACCGCGGGAGTTGCGGGGGACAAAGTAGGGGTAGCGTATGGGTTTTGTTGCGGCAGTGGAGATGAGACGGCGGGGCAGCATTGGTGCGGGCGGAAGACGAGATTGATCGAAAAATAAATGTGGCGCCCTTGTGACGACTGATCAGTATTAGACCCATTTATTTCTGCTCAGCAGTACCTTACTCAGTTAGAATATAAACCGTAGTACCTTACTCAGTGGAGAATATAAATTGTCCGCTTTCGAAGAGGCTTCCAAGATCAATGTCCCTCCTACAAGTCTTCTCCAAGTCACCCGCCCCGCGCTCCCCAGACTCCAGCTCCTCCTCCCCAGAGCCTGCCCACGTCGTCTGCAACCCACCCCTCGTCGCCCCCAAGCCCCTTCCGTACCACTCCCCCTCGTTCCTCCAGTTCGAGCTCCCCGATCTCGACCAGGATCTCTCTCATCCCCCATATACCACCCCCTGCCCCACCAATCGCAGGCACGACAATCTCTTCATCGAGCAGCGTGTTCACAAGAAGCGCGCTCTTCCTCCCGATTTCCCCTCGCACCGCCCCGAGCGCATGCACAACAAACGCTCCAGAATGCTCACCCACACCTAGACTCTAAAAATAGCACACGTGCATCAGCCCCTGTACTTCAGGCAGGCGTTTCGCTCAGCGTTCCATCCACCCGAAACCCGTTGCATTCAGCCGATGTCCATGCCTACAATCCTGCTACTATCGCGCCGCTACTGATAGCCCCGAAACAGCCGCGCATACCGCTTGTTCCCAACATGTTACATACACAGTTCTACCGAGGGCAATCACTCCACGACACATATACACACTTCCAGAATACCCAATCACGTCACAAGAAGTACATATTCTTCCTCACGTTCTCATTCACGGGCCGAAACTCTTGCTCCCAGAGTCCCAGATCCAAACTTTTTGAGACTTTAGAACCGGTACTGCTCGTGGAGTCGTCGGCAAATCTGAGATTGGTCTCTGGGCTGAAGTGAATGTCTCCACGGGAACACACCAGCTGTACCCATGAAACAGTCAGCCGAAGGAATGTCACAAGGACCGAACATACATCGGCATCTACCCAAATCACTGTTCGTCAGTTGGGATGACAGTGACAATCGCAGGAAACCTACAGTACACAGGTGCAGGGATTGAGACCGATCGCGTGGCTTTGGCGTAGACATGACACAACGCAAACGCGAGTTGTTGAAGTCTTCCCAGGCAGCGACATTTAATAGAAAGGAGTATCACAGAAGCACACGGTACTCACTTGGTTAAATCATTCTGAAAATTTTCGTCCATAAGTACACTGTAATGGCTGGATCGCGAAGCTGTGTTGTCACACGGTGTCAGCTTCGTTTTTCGGAGCACATTCTCAAACATCCAACATACTTCCTTTAACAGCAGCATGGCTCTGGAGGTAAAAATCAAGTGTCACAGGATGGGAGATACCCTGATCAGCAACAAATCCCGCACGACAGTTACCAGTACGATCTCGGGTACTGGTGGAAAATGAATCAGACCGCGGGAAATCATTCAAGGTTACTACGTGCCTATCATCTTGTGGAAAAAATAGGGTATGGTGCCTGTGAAGGCGTATTGTTTCCATGTGGCCACACTGAAGCAATGAGCTTACTTTTTGCCTACGACTATGAAAGTCAATTTGGGCTTTGGGTCTGCGAGTTTCCTCTCCGTCCACACATCATCTATAGCGGCTACGAAAATCAGACTCGGTCAGGCACGGGGCCAAGAAGTGAATTCACACATACTCACCCCTCATTGCGCCAAGTTCTATTTTCAAGACATGATCAAATTCCCCCTCAGAAACACCGTCCCTGAAAAATACAATTCGCCGGGGGGCGGTTCGTTTTAGCATTCCAAACGAAATCAACGCCCGCTTAATCATGTCTCGGAGGCCCTCAATTATCTCCACGCGTGGGTTTTGGAGAGCGGTGAAAGCGTCATAGCGAGTGGCAAATTCATCCCAAGACCAAACAAGACTTGTAACCGACGGCTTTAGGATACCAGGACCGGCATGACCCACATCTGCGCCTAGAGTCATGCTGAATTTAGTGGACGCCGAGGGGATGGCGATTGCACTGACCCATGATGATGAAAGGTTCCTTCCCAAGTTCAGCTAGGATTGCTGATTGCGTCAATGAGTTGTATCCGCCCAGTCTCGCATTCAATCTGCGATGGACGACTATCAGCGCTTGACACGCCATAGGAGAAAGACATCAATTTCACTTGAGACCGACGTTTCCCCAGTATTGGTCATTCGCTCTTCTGACTTTTTCTTCGCACAAACACTGAGTAAGGATGCCTATGACATCCAGAAATAAGCTCCATAGTCGAGAAACGATTAGATTCATGCAACACACCCGTCGTTATATCACCCCAATGTTTCACGCGGGTCCTAATAGCAGGAGCTCGTGCTGGCAAAATTACGATGATTATCATCTTTCTTTTGTCGTATCCACGATTCAAAGCTTTTCTTAGTAATTCATCGAGGGACTGCGAAAACAAGTCAGCTTGAGGTTGAAATATCCGGATACTTACTCGTTCTACGGCGTTTCCGAGTCCTTGAATAATGTCTATCGGAGGTTTTGTGGCTGGAATTGGTTATTCATGAAGTGCATAACCAACAGCATCAGGATACATACACATTCCTGCATAAAGATCAGCATACTTGTAACTGAAAAATAAGAAAATATCTACCCAAAACTCGGCAACCATCAGCCATACTTTTCATACACTGCTCGACCTGGGCTGGTCTAATTGACGGACAAAAACTGACTATACCCCAGCATTCCATATCGACGGGTGTTCGTAATCTTACCCCTCTCAAGTTCCATGCGCCGTCACGCGGCCTCTACAAAATCATAAAACATAGTGAATGTGGAAAATAGGGGACCTACCACTTCCTTCTTTTGACCATACGAAAGAACCGGTGTTTCGAGTACCTTGCCTGTGATAGAAATTGGCCGCGTATCAATCTTCATACCTGCTTCTACTAGAAATTCCGAGTTTGAATATCCTTTGACCTAGACGATGATCGTAAAGTTATCTTCATGTATCATGAACATTACTCAGACAAAGCAACCTACGGGTGATTCTGCTCCCATGCCACCCGACACAATCTGGCGGAGACGATCATCAGGCTTAACAGTTGCAAAGTCTACCATGGCCTTGGTCAAATGATCGGGAATCTTCTTCTTGTACAGTTGACCGGGTAGGACAACACACTCTTCTGCGGGTACAACGGTCTGAGAGCTGGATTTTTTGGGGGAAAGAAGCACTCCAATGATGTTTGGCCACTTAATTACAATGTTGTGTGCCGCCCTATAGTGTTCCTGAATTTAATCGTAAATAAGAAAAGCAAGCAGGAAGGCAATCCTACCTGGACAGTTGTTTCTCTGTCCTCCTTCGTAAAGATGTACTTCCCTGCAGCCGGGACCAGACCATAGATGATCTTTACCCTCTTTTTAGTTGTCGATGTGTTTACCTGGAGCTCTTTGAGGTGCTTCTGCAGTGCACGAAAATCTGGAGATTTCTCGTCCAGGTCGAGAGCTCGTACATCTTTTTTACCGAGAAAGTTCAAACACACGTCAATGAGTCTCCCACCAGCGTAACTGGATGCATTGTGACCTCAAACTTGAAGTGAGGAGAGCGGAACTTACACAGCCGTAACTGATGTGTCAATATTGACCAGCATTCGTCCCATAGCGGGTCGCACAGATCTGATGACAGGCTAAATCCATTTCATCCGATTGAGACTAAATGTGAACTTACTGGAAAAAGCCGTGCCACAGTTCCAATCCTGAACCAATGGCTTTTGAGCCTTGTGGGATGAAATAAGCTCTGTTATTATTGACATATTTCCTGTAACCTGGTCAATATACGCTTTGCAACACCTTGAAGGAAGACTTACTGATTCGGTTCTTGTCGTATAAGTAACTGTAAGAGATTAATAGCAGTCAAAGTCTTAGGGTCTGAT
Organism: Termitomyces sp. T69sscA; assembly: GCA_017657225.1. Taxonomy (NCBI): domain Eukaryota; kingdom Fungi; phylum Basidiomycota; class Agaricomycetes; order Agaricales; family Lyophyllaceae; genus Termitomyces; species Termitomyces sp. T69sscA. Next base: position 19,646 of record JAGGAQ010005968.1, on the reverse strand, counting down.
TGGCCCGTGCAGATTAAGCGGGTCATATCCCTGTTGTGCGGAAGCCAAGTTTGCGTGTCATGTAGCAATCGAAAGTAAAAACAGATACTTACGATGTCTTAACTAAGTCTCCGATAGTTTCTGTAAGCTTGATATTGTATACTCCTCGCGTATATGTAGTGGCAGACTTAGGCAGTACGGTAGTCAGGGAAACAGAGAACTGGATTGTATTCAGGTCTGATCATCATAACAAAGACAGACTCCTTACGTTCCCAGTACCTTGAGCAGGCAACTCGAGAGGTTTCGAGGCATACAGAAGGGCATTGCCATCGTAGACTGCACGAGGCGAGAAAATCCTGGGCTCTACCACTGTCTGTAATTTATGAATGATCTCTTGTCTCTTGCGAGGAATCTTGACTTCTGGCGTGAAAACTTCTGGGTGTCAGCCGCAAATGGTGTCCACAAACTTGGATTTATCTGACTTGCCAACTGATGAGGATGGTTGGCTTCACAGTACACCAATAGTTGAAGAAAGACGGCTTACCATCGTATTGTACATATTCTTTGACTGGTAAACTGCGGTTATGAAGTCACTATATCGTTCACATCTGGAAGGAAGGAACATACCTGCTGATTTCGAAAGAATTTGTAATAACCCTGACGGTCTGTTGACGAGGTTGAAGACGCTGCATGTTTGTTTTATGTTAGGACCAGGAGGAGGCCAGCAGCCTTTTATAAGGATCAATGAGCCAATTTATGTTGGAAATAGGAAGCTTCTACGGTGACTCGAAAGAATTCGGCGTTCTCTAAGATTAGCACGACTTGTACGAAATATCTGTCAATTTGATTTACAGCAGCACGAAAGTAGCTTAGGACAGCCTACACGTCGATCATTAGTATTCGGGGATTCGGGGAGTCGTAAAATGATTCTCACATTCGCCAATTCAAACGACAAAGTGCACGGCGATTTGAAAATGAGCGAGGTCAAGTCATGCAATAGTGGGGAGAAAATACTATATTTCACAAGACATATATCCTGAAACTCTTTCCTACGCATGCCCAACCGTAGGAAAGCTAAGAAGAAACGAGGAAGTATGAGGAAGACAGGGACGTCTACAAAAAGGAAATGTAAATATGTGAGAGACCGTACATGTAACGGGACCGTTCCAATTGCAGTAAAGCCATGGGCTGAGCGGCTATCAGAGAAATCAGACGAAAGTATGGCTGCAACTGAGAGCAAGAAGCTATTTAACAACATCCGCTCGACTGCTGTGACTGCACGGACTGTCCAGGAGTGACAGTCGAGGATTTGGCGGCTCCTGAAGTTGAAGTCGTAGATCCCATCCTGGATAAAATTGTCAGTGCGCAAGAAAACCATGGGACAAGCATAGTATACCTGTCCTTAATCTGCTTGGCCATGGTAAGGAAGGCTTGCTCAACATTGGTCGCATTCTTCGCAGATGTTTCCAAGAAGGGAATGCTAAGTTGATCCGCAAATTCCTATGGCAAATTGTGTGAGAGAGAAAGAAGGTGATTGTAAGCATTGATACCTTAGCAACACTGTATTCTACGACTTTCTTGCCTGTCAAGTCAGACTTGTTGCCCACAAGAAGCTTGTTGACGCCCTCCGACGCGTATCGGTCGATCTCCTGCAGCCATTGCTTGACATTGGTAAACGTTTCTATTGTGAGTCAGGGACAGTGATGAACGAAAGTTGTAAAAAGCCGCAGACCATTGTCAGTCACATCGTACACTACAATAATACCGTGAGCGCCGCGATAGTATGATGACGTGATCGTCCTAAAACGTTCTTGTCCTGTTATATTGTGTAAGACACGGAAGAGAACTGTTTCGTAAGAGTGTGTTCACCTGCAGTATCCCACTATGAGTATTATAAGACGTGTCAGTATAGTCAGTTGAAGAGATGAAAGAAGTTCACGAGACAGTAACATGGAAGGTTCCTTTATAGCAGATGCTTGCCCATGGAAAGGGGAAATGATAAGGCGAGCCATACTTACAATCTGTAATTTCACGGTCTTTCCTTCAAGTTCTATTGTGCGGATCTTGAAGTCCACACCAATGGTTGAAATATAGCTCTCAGTATAGGTGTCGTCGGCAAACCGCAAGAGCAAGCAGGACTAGGGACGTTGAGCTGCTAAAAGCATGCCACATAATTGGGGCCACGTACCTTGCCGACACCAGAGTCACCGATGAGAAGGAGCTTGAAGAGATAGTCGTATTCGCTCGTGTGCATTATGGTGGATGTAGAAGGGAAATAGACGAGGAACTAATCGAGAGGAAAGCGGTTGAGAGAGCGCTGGCTGCGTCAACACAAGGCAGTGGCACGCGGCCTTACCCGGCAACTCCGGCCGGCCGGTGATCGCATTTCCCCGAACAGGAACCTCATGGGCAAGAGCAATGGTGAGGAGGACAAACAAGGTCTCAAGCTCGAAGCCTATTCAGCTAATCCACATTCCTCTCGAATGGCGGGTCTCCCAACATTTTTATAACATGCCCAGAGTGATACGCTGTACAGTGGTTTGTTTGGCATCATGTTTGAGGTAAAATAGACTTGGTACATCAATGTACTTCACTGTACTTTATGAAAAAAATATACTTCATGTATATCGACCACCCCTCTCCAGAAGTTCAAGAAAGTTGACTTGACGCTATGACGTTTCAGTAAAAACCCTGCTAGGAGCACAACCGCGAATTCTACACCAATTTCTATCGATTCTATTTCCATATCTATATAGTATAAGGGAGCTCGATCTCAAACAACTTGTACAGATGCTGATTCCTTCGCTTCGTAGCGACCGCGTCGCGCTATCAAGAACTTCAATATATGCATTCCGAAAGATATTACTTCTTTGCCTTTCACAATGACCTGAAGTGGAGTCTCTTAATTTCAAGCTAATGTGCAATTGCCAATACATATCGAAGAAACAGTTGTTCACAGCTCGTAATTTTCTATCGTCTCAACCTCATGTCAAGTCGATTGAAATATGCCGGTCCGTTGTATCAAGAAAATCTGCAAGGTTACAAATCGTACGTCGACAAAGACAGGACGGACAAGATGCATACACAACTCTTCGGAAGCTCAAGAGCTCAGGATGTTAAAAAATATGGTACAAGAGATACATCAGGAAGCAAGCGAAGGGAGGATGAAAACGTTAAATCCAGAACTTTATTGTTTCATGGGACCTTGCTGGATATATGTAGGCGCATAACCGGGTTGAAAGTTCTGGTCGTAGCCTTGAGCTGGTCGAAGACCAAAATCATTCCTATGATAGTACTATGAGTCGGATTCTGTTCATTGATAGCGCGCAACACAACCACACACCCGGGAGGTATGGGCGACGACCAGTGACAGATACTGCAAAGCCACATGTGCTTTCTGGAAAATGGGATGAGAGGCACCCAGAAAAGCTCAAACCACGTAGTGCTCTTTGCAGCCATTACGGAAACTGCAAACAATCCCAAGTCATTATAGATTCTAGTGATGTCATACAAAGAAACCCAGAGTGCACCGTTATGGCATCGCGGGCAGATACGCGCAGATTGTTGCTGCCCATCTGGCTTGAGCCTCGTCTGCAATCCAACTCGATGTCAGTTAGAATTGAGACTCGAGGCTTGGACAAGACAACGTCACGACTCACAGATGATCGGGACACAGACTGCAAAATGCTTGAGTCAGTACATTGGTGCTCGAATCAGCAACCTACAAAACATTGAAAAGGCAAGAAAGGGAGAAAAATGAGTATTGCCAAACGGAAAGCACTGTTGTGCGCAGTGGAGGCAGTGCTCAGATCTCAGTTTCGATCTTAATCTTATCTACAATCAGATTAGAACTTGTAAGTCAAGATCTCTTGTTTGAACGCCCGGTCTTACGTCCCTCCATTGAGACACCGAGCGCAATGTATCATCTAGATCCTACGTTCTCAAAGTCTCCGGGCCGGCGTTAGTACTGGTACGACGATAACTAAAAATGTAGCGGTCTGCTGATTCTCTCGACCTGTCAACATGTCAATTATCAAACTTGGACAATACATGTCTAAAAATGCTCGGCCCTTTCAATTCACCCTGCCCAAAGTGCTTGCCAACCCTTCCTCATTCAACAACATTGTTTGGAGAGGATTCATGAGCATTGGTCATCTGGCCATAGTACAGCTACGAGTCACTTGGTTGTTCCAGTAGTAATGTGCTTTTTCCTTTGTCTACCACTTGAGCTCATTTGCAATATCAATTCTTGACAATGAAGAAAGGTCTATTCCTTGATTTAGACTAGAGAAAATTGTGTTGGTTCATGTCCTCACCGAATAAACTCTGGCTGGTAAAACTCTGCCTCATTGAACTGTCTAACAAGCATCGGCCCGACTTGGTTATCTAGCGCTGGTCTTCAAACTCTCTTCTCTCTATTCCAACAATGGGTTTTTAAGCTGCCTATCTAGGTCATAATCCTCCGCATTGTCTGGACCCTTGAAGTCCATAGGATTCTACAGACAACATCCGGATAGTCCCACCCCCGCCGGCGCCTTCTAGGGTGCCATGATCCCCGGGTCCTTACTGCCTTCCTCATACGATTAGGTTCTTTCACCCCGGTTAAACCTTGAAAGATAGGATCACTCCGCTCCTTTCAAACGGATAGTGAGAACAGGATCTGTTACTGGATTATATTATTATTACCCCTCACATCAGCATCTGACGTTTCCGAGACGGGTCTTTATTCCCAGTGGTGTCAGTCGAAACAAACATTACCTCAAAGAATCTATACCAAACACTTCTAGAGAATCACACATGGTACACCCAGGTGATCTGCATCTCGGTTCTATCAAATCCTTTTGTACGCCACAGATAGAAATTTGATTTCTCCCTTCTACAAGGATCAGATATGCCAATTTTCACCATCGGTAAAAATTACTTTCCGGGCAGTTTCGTAAGTAATGGGAAAATTTCTCTCGTCATATTAATATTTATCCAAACATAATGTAGTTGATATTACGACTTGATAAAAAAGGAACGTATTCCGTGAGTAGGTATGTAATGTACACATGATTGGAATTGATAACAGTATGCGATAGTTGGAGCAGTGTCAAAAATAGGGAGTGGAGGACAGCAGAAATTAGAAAAACATAAAATATTGGGCTCAGTGATAGTAACCGTTGCAGTCATCCCCAAATTGTGGACAGGCTTGTGGATCACCACCTTGGTGTACCATAGATGCAGTGGGACCTGGGAACACTCCAGCATCGAGATACGTCGATGAGGATGTACTATGCAGTGAATGTGCACTTGAAGGTGGATCACGGTGGTGGTAATGTCCACCACCCAAGACTTGACCTTCGTTCATCCCAGGACCAGTCGGGGCGTGAAAACTGAACTGATCTATATCCGAGGGAACATGATAGAATGGTTCATGAATATCGCCTTTGTAAGGCACAGGATTGGCCGCTATACCGTTGAAAAGCGGCGAGCCTCGAGCACTGATGCTAACTCCGGTGCCGGCACTTGTGGCGACAGAAGTAGCGGTCCCGGGCGGGGTATATGATGGCCAACTACTGCCCCCTTGCCCATTTGACGAGTAGGCCGTATTTGGCGTAGAATCCGCGCGCCGTGGGGATCGCAGAGGCGGGAGGAGCGGGCGATCACGCCCAGTCATGGTTGAATACCCATTGGAAGTGTAAGGAGGCGCCTGAATGGGAGGCACTGTTTTCTTGTATGCCGGGTCTGGATAGCCATTACGGCTAGCACCATATCGGCCAGTAGTACTCCGACCGACTTTACGGTTGTCCCAGATCATTCGAATTGTCTCTGCGCGCTCTCCACTGTGAGAGAAGCCCCAACGCATCTCAGACAAGGCGGTTAAGCAAAGAGCTACAGCTTCTTCAGCAAGTAAACTACTCCGGACTCGAGCCTTGTCCTCTTCATCCATGTCGATGAAATCGCTGTCGAGATTGGCGGCCAAAATTCCGGCGAAGAAACAGCCATCTCGAATTAGACCAGCATCCCACCTAAATAGGCCACGATCACCTTGAGTTAGGTGAAATTTTATGATACGGAAGACGATGGGAAGAAGGTCATGGCATTTTCGAGTTGCGATGACATGTAGGTGATGAGGCGACAGATAGGGCGAAGATGACGAATGCGACGAAGGACGAGAAGATGATTCATCTGAGAACATCGAAGAGTCGCTCCGTTTCGTCATACACTGTTTGAGTGCCTCTCGAATGACATTATCTAGTTGACCCAAACCAGAAAATCAGCCAGAATTCAACGACTTCAAACTTATGGACTTACGGCATTCAAAGATGTAGATCTAGAGGCAAAACCCATGTCGTTGAGCGATTATTATCACATATTTGAAATCGAGCTTAACTGACCTGCCAAGCACTCACGAGCTGTTCGAAGCTAGCAGACTCCTGGTCAGTCGGGCCATTTCGCCTCATCGAGTCAAATTGCTTCCAGCACAGATCGAGGTCATCCCATATTTCACGCATTCCATGAGCGTCAATGAGACCATGCTCTTCGGCACGGCGAGTAGCCTTCGGGCCGGTGAGCACATAATGCACTTTCCTACAGATCGTACTAAGTTGGAGGGGGAGAGAAAAGAGCCGTGAAGTTCTCAGGAAGATTTGAGCAGCGGCCGAAGATTGATTCTCTATTTGAGGAAAAAGTCCGTGGCTTGACATTGGCCGGACAGATTCTGGTGGTGAAGGTGGCATACTCATAGCGGAACTGTCTGATTGAAAAGCATAAGCTGGTAGGGTATTCTGAAACGCTTCAAAGTCATCATTATCACTGCGCTTCTGTTAAGACTCGGATCATACATGTGATGGGATAGGATGACTTACAGGACTAGGCGACCACCTCGCATGCCAGTAGAGAAGCCTTCTTGCATATGAGCATACCAAAAGATCCGTGCCCGGAGAATAGAGTCATCTGTCATATCAGGAAAGGAAGTCATTGACACAGCAGGACCAGTTGACGGTGAGAGCGTGCAAAGAGCTTGAGCCTGCGAGAGGGTAGCTTCATAGATAGCAAGCCTCTCAAGAATGTTGGAGTCTAATGGGAGGGCATCATAACAAGGTCAATGCAAAGAATGATTTTATACCTACCTTCGAGGAGAGGAATTATTAGCAACAAAACACGCACGCCGTCCCAAGAAGGTCGCCTCATGACTCCATGGAAATCGATAAGTTCAAGAACTTCTCTGAGCATGGAATCAGTGGTTTCCTTCCTGTCTTTCCTTGTTCTTTCAGAAGAGGGTTCCCTGCCCTTTGAGTCCTGATTAGAATTAGCCCTTCTGGAACCCATACTATGAGTTGTAGCAGTCGGGGTGTCCTGATCCGAGCCGTCGTGAGCATCGTCACCAGTATCAGGGACACCACGTTCATCAAGGCCGAAGGAAGCGGCCCAGACAACCAGGATCATCGCAAGAAGACCACCCTCATGACCGAGAGGCTGAACTCCCTTTGTATGAGCAATATAGCGAGCAGAAAATTCATTAGGGTCGAGCACGGGACCTATCAAAGAGATGTCACCCCATCGCTACGATTGACAGAAAGAACGACTTACGCTGAACTGAGAACCAGGCCCAAAAGGGACTAACAAAAAATTCAGGGGACAACTGGGGAATGATGCTGGGAAGCCGAGTTGAAGGCGGAGCTGTAGTTGAACTGCCGTCCGGGCCTACAACCTTGCCGTATATTGCTCTAATCTGACGGTAAGATTATTTTCATAACTGGTAGCTAATTACGCACTCGACCTGTTGGAGGCGACGACCACGGCGTAGAAGTTTGACGGCTTTCACATCAGCAAATTCGTCTCTGTGGGGAAATTCTTTGTTTGATTGGGAACAAAGGGATGGGACAGGACAGGACTGACACGCATTTCAGGCCACGCTCTTTGCAGTTGGAACAAGACGGGTGAGGGCCGACAGTGGTAAACGGTAGATCTTTGAGATCACATCGAACTCTGGCTTGCTGTAAGGAAAAAGACGCTGGGAACGGCGCGAAGAAACAGACCTGCGCATGCGACAGGCGCCGCATGCAGAAAACTGTTGTCTGGAGGACTTGGGCTGGCCAGTGGGACGGCGGGAATACGGGGCGGCGGATTTGCTGGACGAGGGATTTGAGGAGGCACCTCTGGGAGACATGGGAGAAAGGGAAGAGGAGGGCGGGGAGGGTTGATTTAAGAAGTAAGTATAAATCGAAGGGAAAAAAAGGACGACTGGAACGGATCTGGAATTGAGTGGAGATCTTTACATGTTGACGTGCAATCGACGCTAGGATTAGCTAGTCAACATAGCAATTAATCTGGTGTTTGGCTGTCTTTTTGTCGAGGATGCCGGACTCAGAGATCCGGGCTCGTGGACGAATCTCAGCCCGGACCTGGACGCCAATATACCCGGATTAGGAAATCCTGTCCAAATCAGGAAGGCCCCAAATGGACCTGCAACCCTGGCCAGCCAATCCTGAGCATGCCTGCTTGATGTCAGCCATCATTGATGCTCGGCAGCCTGAATCTTGAACCTTATCGTTTGCGCCTCTCAACTCAGCCCAATTTCTGACAAATTCGCACCAGGGTCGCCATTGCATTCTTGCAGACAAAAACTTCCCATCATCGTACGCCACAAACCGATCACGATCGTCCAATCAGCCCTGCCTTCTTCAGCGCCCGCCCCAACGCCCCCGCCGTCCGCTGCTCAACGTTCAGCCTCCGGTCTCGTGCCATCCTCTCCACGTCCTCCCCGTACTTGTCCACAAGTCGTCTCAGGTATGCCACCTCGCCCGCAGACGCCGGTCGCGGCCCACTCCCTGACAGCGGCACCTGCAGCGTCGTTCCATTTTGCTGCACCAAATTTGATAGCCGTTCCAAAGCTAGATAATGTGTCATAAGTAAGTAAAATCATCAATATGATATGTAGATGAAAAGAAGCGTCTCTTTCATCACAAGAAGCCCGCACAAACCGTGAGAATCAGGCCCTGGAATGATATATGCCAGGGTCAATGCACGAAATCCATTGACACTCTTGTCATTCGAACCACATGGCACGGACGCTAGAGGCTATACCGACTCTCCTCGGCCATTGTGTGCACCAATCACAACATATTCGTCAAATGAAATCAGCCCCATAAGGCCAAGCTGAATATGTAACAGAAATCATAATGTTGGAGTAACTTACCTTGCACCACATTCTTGTTTCCACTCGACAGTCTGATTTTTTCGCCGCAGCCCAAATCAGTCACCCATGGTCTTAAGACAGCGCCATCTACCTCAGGCTCGGGCAATCCCTCGTCCTGCGGTTGTTCAGTCTCACTGTCATCTTCAGGAAGCTCGATTCGTATGACATTTCCTGCGTCGTCACGTATGATTTTTCCAAAACCTTTCCGAGTCGGAGGTGGGTTTTCCGGCTGTGTTGATGCCATCTGACTTTCTTCAATCTGTGATCTGTCTCTTATGGGCTCCGAGCCACCAGCAGCAGTGGGATTCAGGTCGTGTATTAGTCCAAGTGCGGCGTAACTAGTCACGAATCCATGCTTTAGACAAAGATGGTTAGTCATCGCTAGCGGGGACGCACTTTTGTCGGACAGTTTTTGTTTTATCCCATGCATCCTGAAGTATTTTGGGTCCACGGATAGCTATGCATTGGGAATATCAGACAACGCAAAGTCTTCGTTAGCAACAGCGTACGAGGCATCTTCTTCAAGTTGCGTTTGGCATGCCGCGAGTGAGATACTGGCTTGTGAGCGGAAGAACGGGCCTTTCGCCGTTGACGAGGATTTGCCATGTTTTTGTGAGAGATCCGAAGTCGTGCGAGAGGTTGTAAGTGTCTATATGAGCGTGCGTAGATGCCGGTTCTGAATAATTGGATGAACTCGCCAACCAAGCAAGCTTTTTGAACAGTGATCGGTTTTGATCAAAGAGGCAATGATTCGGATGAGAAAATTCCGCGGCGTTTTCCGATCCCACCAGTTTCCGCTGTTCTCCGTCTACAACATACCCCCACTCTTTTTGACTTTATGGCTCGCCTAGCATTTCAAGCACGATCTCCCCTCAATGCAGGTCTATCTGTACGTATGGCGTGTACTTACGAACGAACGTCATTTCATCCTCTTTACAGTTCACGAGGCCGTGGGTTACTTCACTAGGGATCTGGGGCGTCGGAGCAGGGACAGCCGCCCTCTTCGTGCGTTCTAATGTGTTTTAACATTGTTGCTTGAATGAATACGTTTATAGGTGTTGTCGGTGACACCACTTGTGAAGCGGGAATTCCTGGTGAAGGTTCCTGTGGTAGGCACCACGTCACTTTTCCTCTGTAGATAACTGATGAAGTTTCTCTAGCTGGGCAGCTACTACGAGGATAAAACTCCGGCATCTGACAAGCCTTTCTGATCAAGTCTGTATTCCCATAGATGCCAAGAATCTGCCATAGATCTTAAGTAGAAAATCCAACATCTCGTCAATTGCTCGACCATGTTGTTCTTTCTCTTCCGAATGCCCAGTTCTGCATGCTGTCACCTTGCCTGTCCTATAATTTACTGGTTGCTGTTGGTGCCGCACTTGTGAGGTCTATCCCAAGCTTTGACTCTAATATCTTGACCGCTGCCAAAGTTTGTCCGATTGCAACGTCTAATGGAGGTCGATAAGCGATGGCAATTGCCGAGCCTGTGAAGTGAAAACGTACGGATGGTGTCCATCCCAAGCGCTCTGGCAGCCTTCAAGTTTCTGTCAATCGTGCCTTATTAGCCGCGGATTCACAGTCGTACGATGAAAACAAGTTTGAGTTACATTCCAATGTCGTCAAGGAACACCGCTTGTTCTGGTTGAATACCATTGCGTTCACACGCCAGTAAGTAGAACTCAGGTTCTGGTTTTCTAGTGATAAAGGATGAGTTCACCGAGATTTATGAGAAACTCCATCCTTTACCGCATTCCCAGAGTGCTGCTGTCGCAAAAATCGTCAAATAGAGCTCGGAGATGACTCGGAGTGGCGCCATCCCCCCAGCCTAGGAATTCTGCCTCCTCGTGAGGAACATCTGCCTTGGCGAAATTGTTCGTTAATGCAATGACCTTATATCGCCCGGTTGCTGTTCAGTGTTTGAGTGCGCCGAATGCGCCTGATACTTGAATCTACCTCGAATGCGATGAATAGCCTGAAGAATATGCGGGTCATACGTGTTCGAGCCGCGCATCATCATTCCAAACAGCTATTAAATTAGAGATCAGTCCACAGATAGCCATGTTTGAGGGAGGCCCTTACTTCCCTTCCATTGACATTGAGGGTTTTCGGAAGAGAGGGGACCCCTGAACGTCGTCCTCTAAGTGACTGAACGAGATAAATCTTAAGAGACCACATACTGAGTCCTCTACGTTTGCAATACTTAGAATACCTATCCCAAAGGTCAAATGAGGACCACATGATATTTTCTTACATGCCATATATTCCCGTTCGTTGTGTCAGAAAGTTCGCTGCTGAATGATTGATAGAATTCGTGTATTGGGATCTCGCCACGCTCGAATTTTTGCCATGCACCAAAGGAACCACGTTCTACACTGGAATCGAATGCTTCTAAGGTAACATCGGAGACTCTAGCAGAGTAAAACATACATGGAACAGTTGAGATAGTTTGCAGGGAGTCCTAATTCACGTTCATATATGGCTATGGCTATGAAGGGGCTTCGTAAAACGACTCCCCCAATCTGAAGAACGGAAAAGAACGCCGTTATTAATAGAACGAGATGATGAGATACATACGTCGAAAATGATAGCCTTGATTTGGTTTGAGGACATGTACAAAGCCCTGCGAAGAGATAGTGTATAACCTAAACTCAACAAAAAATGCCAAGACGGTTTTAATTCAAGACTCGTGAGCTATTAAGACACCGTGCTCGAGCAGCGCCAAAAGCTCGACTAAGCATACTGACCTGATTGATAAGCTAGATGCAACGAATAAGACGTCCGCGTCAGCGCTTCAGCAGTAGCGTGACGAAGATTCACGTGCCAGGTAATACTTTGACTGGTTCATTCATGTTCCCACTGCCAGTCAAGTTAACTAGTCACTTGTCGGCTCACATCGAGAAAACCATAGATCAATTTGAACGAATCGTAGCCACTCTATTCGCAGACGATACAACGATTTTACTTAGCCGAGGACGACAGTTTCAGTGATTTACAAAAGCTCCTTTGCGCCTGGTGTGAGGCCTCCGGGGTTAACCTCAACATCCCAAAAGCGGTAGTGGTACCCAGCTTGGGACGAAAGATTTCCGAGATCAACTGATAACTACGAGAAAACCCAGCACAAACGAACCCAAAATACCACAAAACATCCACATAGGCAACTACCTAAGACAAGAGTAAGTCTACCGGCAGTTATGTGAGCATGCGTACTGTCGAGTCTAAACGAGTTACTCACCCTCAGTTCAATGATAATTGACTAAGGGTGTACTATCGTACTTGCTGTACCTATACTGGTAAGATCCAAACCAGGTCTGCCAAAGACAAAACCACAAACTAAGAACTGGGGGCTAGCTATTGGAGCTTGCAAGGGATAAAGACATGGCCTATAATACTCAACACAAGACTAGGAAGAACTGAACCCGCACTAAATGTCGTGAAATGAGGGCCAACAGCTGCAAAAACCCTAACAAACTTTGTGGGGCAAGTGCCCGAACTTTCCTCGACCACCTCAGAAACAGATGGCACCCAGCTCATCCCTCCACAAACCGGGAAACAACAGAAGCACAAAGGGAGACAACACAGACAGTGGGAGGGGTGATTATTAACATTGCATTAAAGAATGACCTAACAGACGGGTTCTGAGTATTCACGAATGGAGGAGAAGCCAGGGATGCACAGGAGACAAATTACTTGAGAAGTGCCCAACACAACTTCTGCATCATGATGGGTTTCCTGTTGTTCATTGTTTCGAGACAATACTTCCTTGGCGATTATCAGCTCAGTTCTTCGTGAGACCCCACCAGCACTCGCAGACGACCTTGGCATTGGCATCCATGTATTTCAATCCTGAGAAGGGCAAGAGAATACTCAGAATGAGTCACTCCTACCGTCGAGTCATCCAGTCACCTGTTTCATTTCCTAGTTGTTCCCAGGCTTGTACCATGTGCACTACATGGGGCTCTTACTCCTGGGTTTCCATTTCGAGCTATGATTCTCATACCTTTTGGAAGGTGTGAGCAACCAACTCGGCCCTTGGTAAGATTACGTGTCTATATGCATCGATAAATATTTATTTAGACAGAATTTGAATACCAAGTGACACTGATGAGACCGATTCACGATCTAGATATACGTTCATCCCCGTTGTTTCTGCTGTTTCTTATGCAATGACTTCTGTTCTGTCTCGTGTAGATCTATTAAGGAACAACTCGTCCAATGAAAAGGCTGAAAGCATGATCTTCGAAAAGCATAAAATTATAGGGCGGTGGTAGGGCTCATGATTGTTATGGAACTACGTACCCAGACTTCTTCGAAGGGCACATGTGGTAAGACCAATCGGCGTTGCGCAACTGGCAATAGGGTCACATTAAGCCTTTGCCCAGTTGATCCTACACACCACAATGTTGTTGTACTAGATCGATGATCGATAACTTCTCAACGCCACTTCGTTTTGTTAAATGCTTGAGGATCATGTAGGGAGCAAGAGATGTCGCGCGCAAGATCGGGTATTCGATGAAGTGTTCTCGGAAACACCGATGACTTGTTCCTTTCGTTGGAAACAAGGCTTCCAGTTACTCCGGGAAGCCTTCTTCTTACGTGGTGGTGATGACTGTGTGGTGTGCATAGACCCAGTATCCTTTGAGTCTAAGTATGCAGATTTTTGTGATCTGACGTCTGGTCTTGGATAAGCCATGGTAAGCGTATCGTAACCGATCATACTCACACTCTGCTTACCTCTACATAAAGGTAGAATTAATAATACACATTCTATCACATATACATGCTAAGAGCGACGAACCATGATCACTTACTAGGTCAAAGTCCAAACAAGGCCTGAGATTCAGTCGACTTTCTGGATATGGCATCTACCGATTCAGAAGATGAAGGGAGATCCTTCGCGATAAAGAGACATCGCTGAAAGATCAAACTTGATGTCAAAATACAGTCAGTCATAATACACGCACCCTAAACATGATACTGAGCTATTGCCCGATACGCGAGTCTTGTACATTAGAAAACTTATCCATCAGTATGGAATGCTTGTACTGATAACGCTTTCTATCAAGTCTCTGTGCTTCGAAAGTAGTAACAGACCGGATACGAGATGATAGTCATCTACACCTTTGTAGATAGACGCTACCCGAGAATGATACGTCGAAATTGTTGTCATTTCCATTTGCGCCTTCCATGCGCAAAATTCGCTCGCCACCTAGACTGACGGCCATAATCCACGACCCGCTCGCTGAAGTGTTGTCAACGTGTGGAAGTATTTCTCCACAAGAAGCAAGGCGGAGAAGATGAGTTTGCACTTTGTTAGTTGGACATAGACCATATAGATTCCGTAGAATCGGGGAGAGTCCAGCCACTTCGTTTCCAGGCCATGAGCTCAAATGCATCTCACGATAGTGATGTATAACACCGTCAAAGTGACCCGATCACAAGTACAGGTCATTGAAAACTGGCGAAAATTTATATCCTCCACCTCTTGGAAATCATAATAATCATCTGGAAAGAAACGCGTCTTGGTTCTCGGGTTGGTCATGAGATACTTCTTCATTCGTTGACAAGCGCGTCTAGTCTCCATGGAATCCAATTTTTGGAGAGCAGCAATCAGCAGAATGTGTTGTTCGTAGGTAGCGAAAAACCGGGGTCAGAGTGTTGGGTTTGGTGCACACATTACGGGTTCCAAGCTGTGGCTATTCTCCTCGTAATTGTGTGGGAGAACACCATGCACCTTCCGAGCCGCGGATGAACAAACAAAACTAGTGGACCTTTGTGCATATTAAAACTTGTCTCCCTGGTCACCAATCTCTGGCAAAAAGAGGTCAATTGAAGCTGTCGGATATCCGGTTTTGCGCCATGATTTGTGACGTCATTTTATCTCCAGCCAATCTCTTCTGGAACGCCGAATTGCGCACCCTTCGCCTTCTCATCCTTGCTCCTTCTGGTCGCTCACTCCTTCTCGATCCATCCCAGTCATGAGTAGTGACCAGGATCACTACAACCTCAGGGGATACCTTGCTGAACACGGTGTCACCTTTGAGATAATGATCCGACCCAACCAGAGCGTCGACAAATTGAAGAAGCTAGTCAAGGAGGAGCAGAAGGAGGGCATAACATGCGACGCATCCAACTTGCAGATTTACAAGCTTAACGAGGTAAGACGTTCAGTATCCCTCACAATAGCGCAGATTTCCATATTGTGTTAGGAAACGATCACGGAGAAAACTTTACTGCAAGTAGAGGAGAAGGGCTTACCGGACAATCTTGTCGAGGTAAGAATGAGTGGATCGTGTAGAGATGGTTGATATGTCTGATTTAAATCTCTATCGCCTACTAAGAATCCACCTACAGCACAGAACATGTGCAAGCTGAAAGGGAGCAAATCTATCGGCAAATGCTGGAGCAAACAGCCTGAACAAGAAGAAAAGGTGCACTTCATGGTGGTTGTGCCGGAAGGAGTGGGTCAGAGTGGACCCGTTGTTCCACTGACAGGCGAGCAAATCATGCTAGTATCGCTGCCCTTGCCAAGTCACTAGGACGTCATTGCGAGGCTGCGCACCAAAACGACACCATTACTCAACAAGAGACCCTCGAGACCTTTGGTCGGAAGTTTCCATTGCAACAATCGACCTCGATCCTGAGAAGTTTGCGAAGCCACATGCTCGATAGCTTCCGTTTCAAATTCGTAGATGACCGTGAATGGCTCAAAAAAATTTTGATACCGATTGTTGGTGCTGCGTCTGGAACTGGAAAAACAACGCTCTGCACTCGCTTTCTGGAAGAGATAGCGGTCCGTGCACAGGAGAATTCTCCGCCCACCAAGAGTTCTCCGGTCAATGAAATCCAGCTGATCATCGCTGCTTCTGAAAATCACCTGCCTCCTGTTTTTGATACTGCAGACCTCCCTCTTCACTTTTCATGGAGCGAAGAGCGATTGGCGGACTTTAGAAGAAAGGTCACTGTCTCTTCTGGTCGGAGATTGACTCTCACCGTCGATCTTTACAACTCGACATTCGACTTTTCTGATGCTAGAACACTAGAGAAGAGTTTTGCTGCTGCAATTTTGGATGCCTACGCAAATCGATACCGCGACCAATGTTCAAGTTCAAAAACCTGGCTTGCTCCAGAAGAACTGCTTTCTAAATTTCTTGGTCATGAAACGCCCGTACACTCTGCTCTCCGCGTTCTACGACATTTGGAGAAAGACAATATAATCATCATTCACGTTGACGAGACTCAGGAACCACCACTGGAGCTTCTAAACCGATTGATCAAGGTGCTAGTGAAAGAAATGCATTACGCCAAACGCAATGACGTGCCATGGATTTTTCCAATTTTTTCGGGCTTATCTCTCACGAGTTTGCTCGAAAGTGCGAAGATGAGTGGGGTGCGAGTAAAGCGATACACCCCACCCGTTTTGACCATCTCTTCGATGTTGAACATTACTCGCACATTGCTTTACCCGAATACGTCCACAGAGCAACCGGTCTTCCCGAAAGGTTTTATCAAACTTCTTCACGATATACGCGGCCCCACACGCTATTTTCAAGCAAGCCTTCTCTTCATTCAGAATCGCAGTGAGGTTGTTCGCCATAAAATTTGGAGTCTAGACGCAACGATCAATCCAGGTGCCATCCGAGCGGGCTTGGAGAGGCAGGATCAGGATTGGAGCGTCATTTTCGACAAGATTGCTGAAATCAGCCGTGACACCAGTTTCATGCGTGACCTACAGGCACTCCGTGACGATGTGCAGCTCCTTATCCGTCTCTTCGACCTCAATGTCCTCGGGAAAGAGATTTCGGTAAACGAGAAGTTCATGATTGCTGGTCGGTCTCAGCCTCTCTCCACTCTGCTCGAGTACGGCTGGGTAAACATTGTCGACGCTGAGAGAGAAGGGAATTGCAGAGTTTTTCTCCCCTTTTTGACTCTTTACGGCGCTCGGAGGGATGACGAATATAGCGAGAAGCACCCCGGTTTTCTTCCGCTGTGCAAAACGATAGATCCGCATATCGTTGGGGAGGAGGATGCAAGAATGCTACAATATCGACTCATTAAGTTCCAAAACTCGCAGAAACTCAACATCCGTCTTTCGAACCTCTTCGGCGATCTTGGAGATGTCGTTGATCACTCTTTTGAGCTCTCTCCGCATGATTGCAAATTCAGAAGCTGCGCTAAACAGTATTCAGAGTACCGAGACATTTTGTCCTTGTGGGATTGCCAAGACTCTTCTACGGTTTACCTTAATGCTCCTTTGGCTAGATTTGCCGATAGTTTTGCACTTCTCACGCAATCAAACTCGACAAAACCCTTTGTTCTCTGCCTACAATCCAAGTTTTTGCAGAAAACAGAGCTCCAGTTTGGTATGGTCAAGAAGGAGTTTGACAAAATTTCAGCAGCATGCTCTGGTTTGCCGTTCTGCCTTGTCATTCCGGCCGATCGGGTCAGTCCGCGCTGCAGAGAATCCCTTGCGGCAGATGAAGAGCGCAAGTCTCAGGTACTGCTCCTTGACGATGCAGGTTTCGACTTTTTCTTTGGTAAGCCTTTAGCCTTTCGACGAAAGATCTTGAGTGGGTTGTTGGGTCTTCCCGAAGGCTTTCCGCAGAACTCGCTCGATTCGAGCAACGCGGAAAAAGGTTCACTAACACTTTCCATAAAGAGAAAGGAAACACATCAGACAAGCCAAACAACCACCGCCAAACGAGGGAGGAAATGAATATACTTTGTACAGTCTCTTCCCCGACTCTTCTTTGTCGCAGTCAGTAGGCCGTCGTCTTCGCCAATGCTGGGCCAGGTCACATGAGCCTTGAAATGTTTCACAAATATTGCTGGCAGCTGCCTTCAACTACTTGGAGTGTTGTACCAATTCTGGCAATCTAGTGGACATAACATAACTATGTTTGTATGTGAGTACCTCACCTACAGAATGGGGAGCTTGCTTTATTCCAATAACCAACACAATGTCAAATTTTGTTAGAATAGCTAGTGTGAGGTTACACTGACCACAGGAGTTTAGACTACCAGGCAATTATTTATGTGGTGAACATGATGTTCACATGCATGGCAAGTACTGTCAATGAGTGCAGGGGATGTGAGACCAAGAGGTAAGACTAGAGATGCAAGCAGATGGTGAGTAGGGGGGTGCTAGTCATGCCAGGGTGGAAGGTGTAAGTGTCAAGGGTGTGAAGAAGGGGTGGAAGACAAGCACCAGGGCTGAGAGCAAGTTCTGGGGCCAGGTATCTAGGGACTGGGGCAAGTAGTGGAGACTTAGTAAGTTCCAAGATCAGAGATAAGGCATGAGGATCTAGCTGAGCTAAAAGAAGAAAGAGTCAAGGTGAGATGTAAGGGCAACCTCCAGAAGTTGCAGCTCAATCACACAGCTAGCAGAGGGGAATCCAAAGTTACATATATTAGGCACAATAATCAACAATACAATGGTAACTAATTACCTCGTAGAGGGGAATCTAAAGAGAACAAGTCTCAGGATCCCCACTGCTCAGTGCAGTGCAGTGGTGGAGGCATGGAAACAACTGTACAGTTGAATGAAGCTGATCTTAATCTTGAACAAGGCTCAAACAGGGGGTACAGGAAGTTCCAAGGGTTTTCTAAAAGGGAAAGGACCTCTGGCAATCTCCAGGGATCTAGAGCAAGCTCCAGGAGTCCTAGAGAGTGGCATAGGAGGTGGGCAGGGTGTAGTGAAGTGCCAAAAAATGGAAGTTGAATGGAAGTCCCCTGACATCACCCTCCCTCTAGTGTGCAGCATCTTGATGTGCAGAGTAGAAGAAGTTCTAGATCGCCTGATCCACTGGTGAGATGGAATAGATCTCTTAGATGGCCTGCGATGCATTTGAGTGTCTTCGGTGGAATACTCTGACAAGTCCCAGCACATGCATGTTCTCCCAAAGTTCCCAGGAGATGTCTTCAATTCTGTAACCTTTCCACTTCACCTTGTACTGTAGCTGCTTTCTGAATAGGCGACTGTCCAGTATCTCCTCCACCTCATACTCCTCATTGTTGTTGACTACAACTGGGAGTGGAGGGGGCGCTGAGTGTTGCCCTGGGATTGGGTCCTCCAGGGCTGGCGTTAGCTTGACTACATTGAATATTGGGTGAAGCTGCCATATTTCTGCTGGGAGCTGGAGCTAGCTGATGGTGTGAAAGCTTCTTCAATGGGTGAGTGGTGGTGATGTTGAAGGCATCCAGATAGACCCAGTCTCCAGGCTGATACCCAGGTGCCAGGGTTCTTCCACGGTCATAGTATCAGGCCATGTCATCTTCCACGGTCATAGTATCAGGCCATGTCATTCTTTGCCTTTGCCAGAGCCACCTTGGCCTCCTTCTGCACCACCTTCATCCAGTCCATGAACTCGTTCATGGCTTCATTCTTCAAGGGCTGTGTCACGACCCGCTACCGACCCCCGGGACTCCAGCGCTCCCAATACCACCCCCATAGCCGCCCCGGGCCCGGACCGCTACCCGGCCAACT